>JAUUDY010498179.1:0-10645 GCA_032361765.1 Panulirus inflatus | reverse complement strand
TCGTGTCTTTCTGTCTGTCTGTTACCCATCACACGATGGCTGTAGACACGTTAGGAAATTTGTCTCCAGCCATACGACAATTAACTCCCCATTTACAGTCGCTTGAGCAGGAACGTTGTGCCGGTAGTGGGAGAGATATAAAGAAGGAAAATGGCGGAGGCGAGCAGTTGGAGCTACTGAACAATGCCAGGTTGGCCAGGGAGGAAGGGAGTGCTGGTGATGAAGGAGGGTGTGGTAGCCAGAGAGGGTACGGTACTAGTGGTTGAAGGAGAGTGAGGTAGCTCTGCACAGGAGCGAACAGACAATGGGCAGGACGGCCCAGAACTGCAAGTTCTTCAAAAAAAAAAAAGGAGAGATCTCTGCATTCTTTGCGGGTGGTGGGAGAGGGACTCAGTGATTATGACACTGACCATATTCCCCTACAACGTTCAAACCCTCCGACATGAGAGTGTCAGTATTAAAGACATTCTTGAGGTCTCACGCGATATGGTCACACATGGACACACATAATTTGGCAAAACATAGTACGGCCACACATAACATGGCCACATGTGATATGGCCACACACAATATAGCTAGACATGATATGGCCACACATAATATGACCACGAAGTTCCACTTGCAAATCAACTGGAAGGTGAGATGATAAGAAGCAAAAAAGCCGGTGGTTGGTGGGAAGGGTGTGTATTGGTGAGGTTGCTCAGCCTTTGTGGTGACGTCTGTGTGATGTGGATGGTGATGATGTGCTGATGTAGACAGTTAAGGTGTGGGGTTTTGTTGATGGTGAGAATGAATAATGATTTTGATGATATAGGTCAGGAAGGAGGGAGGGAGGGATTGTTTGGTGATATTGATGATAGAGATGTATGACTATAAAGGTGATGAGAACGTGGTGAAGTGGGTGGGAAGATGTTTGGTCACGTGTATGGTGAAGTGTGTTACAAGGGTGTGTACTTTATATGGATGGTGAGGGTGTGTGATGTTGGTGAAGTAACAATGTCTGGTGAAGTTGGTAGTAAGGGTTGTTGTGTTGAGGTTAATGATGTGTATGATGATTGTCTTTAGTGGTGGGGTACAGTTAAGCGATTGTGAGAGTGATGAAAGTGTGTAATAACATAAATGGTATAGTTGTTCAGTGTGGAAGGTGAAAGTATGAAAAGCGGATGAAGCGGCGTAGTGATGTGGATGTGGAGGATGTATCATGGTGCGGATGTGGTGAAAGCGTGTGGAAATGTAGTGATGTGGGTGGTGGGGTTTATTGTAATGTAGATAGTGAGGGTGTGAAGGTAGCGTGTATGGATAAGTGGGTGGTGGAGTTATCTGGTGATATCTGTAGTAAGGTGTGTGTGTGTGTGTGTGTGTGTGTGTGATGATGATGGTGAGGATGTGTAGTGATGTGGTGTGAAAGTGAATACAGTGTTGTCATGGATGAGGATATGGGGTTTTGTGGGTATTCAGTGAATATAGCGATGTGAGTAGCGAGATGATGTGTTGTGGTGTTGGCGAGTATTGATGAAGGTAAACGGTGTGGAGCAAAGCGGGTGGTGAGTGTGAGTGGTTGATCTTGAGGATAAGGGCAGGAGGCGCCTAAGTAGGACAGGAGATACTCTCCAGTCCACTTGACATCTTCTCTTAAGGTCTTGTGTACAAACAAACAGGTCAAGACCCAGGGCGCCCTCGATCACTTCTGATAAGATTCCTGCCCACCAGCTCTGAACGGGACGTCCTCGCCCATCACCGTCAAGTGTAATGTAAAATGACACTTTGTACGAGCAGTGTTAAGTGAACATTCATTACCTCTCCTCACCGTGAACTGGTCTTGCTTAGAACGCTTGCTGCGGCCTCGCTCTTAATGAACAGATAAAAATCTCTTGTTTAGGGTAACTAACTGCGCTGTGGAAAGATCCCTTGAATAGAATCTATTTTATTCATATTCGGTACGAGATAACTCAGCATGAAGTTCATTATCACCCACATGGCCTCGCCCAATGCACTGGATACTCACAAATGCTGTGGCAGCTGATCAATTGGTTTCTGACTGACGCATCAGTCAAGTACCAAGCGTACGACAAACTTGTGGACGCTTATACGTATGTGACAATCTAATGTAAACACCGACTCATTGAGAAAGGTCCATGGTACGGCTAGAATGAACACGCCTGGTTTGGTTGAAATCGGTCGCAAAATGAATTGCGAGTTACAGCATAAACAAATGAAAGGATATCTTAGATGTGCTTTACGTTGTCTGCCACTCACTAAACTCTTTTGCAGTGATAAGTTTCTCAATGATTCTTCTAGGCCACAAAGTTACACTGAAGTATCACTTTTCCTAATGAAATTTAAGGTTCCTTCAAATTACACTGAATGTATGTATAGTCTGTTATTTTCAAAATGAATGTAACGTTAGCTGAAGTTTCTCTGATAAACAAAGATAAGTGTTAAGACGGCACTATTATCCATATTTCAAGCTCTGCACCATAGGTGAAATTGTTGACGTGTTATCTCGATTATGCCCTAGCGACTGATCCTGAAGGTGCAGGACACTGCGTCAGGTATAGCGCAGACGACATGATGGTGATTTTCGCGTCTCGAAGTCCAGTGTGGCTCCCGTCATCTCTGACGGTGTTCGGACCCATGGATATAAGGATCCTTCGTGGCCTCTGATGATCTTGATGGCGGACGTGACGAAAGCTGGAAGAGAATGCTTGATTTGGACTGAAATTCTTTTTGGGGCAACTGGGCACTAGAAATTCACGACATGCAAGGAACCCAAATGTTAGTTGAGGTGAACCTGTGTCCTCGCTAATGTCGAGGGCGACGACCATGTCTCGAGACACGGGGTGAAGAACCCGACATGCCAACCCTCCACTGCTGTTTGCCTCACCAAACATCTGTGTTTGGTGTTCCTTACCAAAGACTTCCACTAACTTTCTATACACCTATTTCTATCCTACTCATGCTTCCATTACAGGTACAAGTTATCTGTCATTTTATATCATAACACATGAAAAAGAAATGGAATATGTAGTGATAATGTGTACATGGCTACACTATACCTTACACATCATCAAAAGTTGTGTCATAATTCGATGCCATAATCCCCTCAAGTGGAACACAATCACGCAGTGGGAACTCATTTTCTTTTTTACCCGTAATTTACATCATTTACTTTACATAAGAAATATAGATGTTGTACTGAAGAGGAATTATAATGGACCTCTTGAAACTCTGGGCCTCTGACGATGTTACGATGATGACTAATGGTACGTGACGTGCGTCCTGATGGTACGTGATGTGCGTCCTGATGGTACGTGACGTGCGTCCTGATGGTACATGACATGCGTCCTGATGGTATGTGATGTGCGTCCTGATGGTACATGACGTGCGTCCTGATGGTACGTGACGTGCGTCCTGATGGTACGTGACGTGCGTCCTGATGGTACGTGACGTCCGTCCTGATGGTACGTGACGTCCGTCCTAATGGTACGTGACGTAAGTCCAGATGTTACGTGGTGGCAGTCTTAAAAGTTTTAAATGAGAATAAAAAAATAAATCTGGATAGAATCTATTAGGAAATGTTGGACGAAATATTCAACATATTTCTACGACAGGAAGGCCATAGATGTAGGATTTGATCAGGATGAAAGTACTTCAGAACGTTCACTAATGTGATCAATGTTAATCGGTATGTACACATGACGGAGGAAAGACACCTCAACCCACTTGTATACTTTCATCAGATCTCCCTTCAATCTGCGTCTCTCGAGAGAATGAAAGTCTGATCACCTTCATCTGTCATTGCTAGCAGGTCTTCAGTGCCTGGCATCAGTATAATCCTCCTCCTCTCTCTACCCTCAGAGGAATCATCTTCATTCTCTTGGACGTAAGGTATGATAACGTCTCAGTGATGCCAGACATAGCTTATGAACTTAAGAGTCTTGCTACATATATTCATATGCAAATCAGATGTTGTTTGAAACAACAATGAGCACTTCAGGTTGGTATCAGCGTCCACGTTTCGCATCCGTGTAACGAGACGAGAAGCTTCGCTTTTCTTCAGGTGCGAATTTTTTTTGGCCTTGGCTGCTGAGATGAGCAACTTCACTTTCCCTAAGGTTAGAACTTCTGCTAGACGCTGCTGAGACCGGAAGGGCTTGGCATACCGGCTGACTGAGTTTACTACTGTCCTGTAAACCAGATCTGGGCGTGTGTTGTTGACCTTAGTGGTGGACCTGCCACTGTTGGAGGTCACGCTATCACAGTACAAGACTTCAGTCAAGACGTAAATGTCTTTGACACTTCATTACTCGGGCTGGTGGCCAGGACCCGACAAGTATAGAGATACGTGGTTTATGACTGTGGGCCAAGACACATATCATTCTTAAGACTTTTATCTCCTTATTCAGTTGTGCTTTGACAACAGTGGCTAGTACCTTAATAGAATCCGAGTAGATCAGTGGATCATCAAGAGAGTTCAACTACTCTCATCGACCATCAACAGTCTCACCAGCACTCGGACTGTGCAAGTGATGTCATCATTAGCCAAGGAGTCAGCCTTGATCCAACCCTACCTCCAGCACGGTAAACACCAGATGTGACTCTCACAGCACCAAGCAGCACTCAGAGTTGAGCATAAGACATATATGAGGTCGATAATCTCTGTTCAATTTACTTACCACGGATTTAAGTCCTCCGTCAGTCCTTGAGTGGAAAAGAGGGACATAAAATCACGCAGTAAAGAAGTGATGATAATTTGTAAGAAAAGATAAGGAGTCATACATGGTATGTGGTAAGAAAACATATGAAGTCCAATTCTGTAGCTTGATTTTGATGGGACAAGATAACTCGTCAGTCTTCACACGGAGGGCATAAAAAGATGATTCTGAGCATTACCTCAACACTCCGAAGTCAGGAGGGAAATACTTCCCTGGGCGGCTGCTGTTTACAACCTGCTCACACGGAAGGAATAAGATGGTTCTGGCCATCACATCATTACTCCCAAGTAAGTAGGGCAGCACTTTCCGAGCGGCTGCTGTCTGCAACCTACTGACACAGAGGATGTAAGATGGTTCCGTGCATCACTTCAACACTCCAGAGCCAGTAAGGTGGTAATTTCCTGTGAGGCTGCTGTCTACAACGTTAATTTCCTTGCAGCATACCTTTCAAGCTGGTTTCTCAAAGAATTTTGAAACAAAGTGAAACAGGGTGTCTTGGCATGAAAACATATGAACTGATACTTACATTGTACTGACAATTTATCCGAGTTAAGTCGACCTCGAAAATGATAGAGGCTGTTATGATTTTGATTTCCTTCTCTAGTGGGTAATATAATTGTTCCTGGAAACGGATATACGGTTAGAAAATGTTGTTCTGTGTGTGAAATGGATGAAAGGATCGTGGTATGAATGTAAGCACTAAGTGGGGATGTAGCGTTAGCATGAGATGGGTTGAACGCCAGCATGAGGAGGTGTGTGTGCATCAGCCGGAGGAGATGGGTGCAACGTCAGGAGGAGGAGGTGGATGCGTTTGCTGTAGATGGTGGATGCAACATCAGCCGGAGGAGGTGGGTGCAACGTCAGCTGGAGGAGGTGTGTGCATCATCTGGAGGAGATGAGTGCAACGTCAGCTGGAGGAGGTGGATGCAACATCAGCTGGAGGAAAAAAATAACAGAGGAACTGCTGACCTATGACAAAGCTACCGACTTGTTTGCAATCTAACGCTGTATTGAGATAATCATTTCCAGTATGCAATTTGGTTGTATATCATTGGATTTCATATTGAATATTGTATAATAAATCTTATGAAATCATTTCTCCATCATCTTACCAAGAACCAACGTGAGGCTAGTTGGTAGGTAGCTGACGGCATATTTTCTTATCTTCTTCGTATGTACTAGTTACTCTGGCCGGCCCACGGATGACCTTGAATCAAGCTTCGAAGCTCCTATCCTACGAAGGTTTGATCAGTTTGTGAGGGGTAGTGGTAAGTAGTCCAGGCAGAAGCTTCCTACTTCATTTGAATGGCAGTAACTGCACGATCATCCCCTCTCACGAACTCCATCCCTCACACGGCTCTCCTTCCCCTCCCTAACCCCTTCTAGTATCTATCCACGCCCCGATTCCACAACTTATACACGACTCTCCTCTCCGCCGCTCCTCCCACCCTCGCACCGGTTTCCATTCGCTGAACCCCACCCCCGCATGACCCTCCCCTACCCCGAGTCTCATTCCCTTCACTGCTCTACCCTCCCTCGACCATCCAACCTCCACCACCTGCACGGCCCTCTCTTCCCCAGACCCCTACCACCTTGCATTGACCTCCGCTCCCTCGAACCTCCCATCTCCTTCACTCCTGTCCCTTCCTCAGACCCCTACTCCATGCACGGCCCTCCCCTCCCAAGACTTCCAGCCCCCCCGCCACACAGGCCTCCTCCTCTCCCAGTTCGTACCTTTAGCTCGAATATCCTCTTCCCGAGTCCCCTTCTTGCACGTTCCTCACATCCCCGAGAACCCCAACGACCTGCATGGTCCACAACTCACCCAGTCCCTATACCTTGCACAACCCTCCCCTTTCCCTGACCCCTACACCTTCACGGTCCTCCCCACCCAAGACCACCACCTCCTGCATAGTCCTTCCAGCCCCAGACTCCTATCTTGTGGTGGCCTCTTCGGTGGTACAGGCCACCTCTGCTAACTGGTGTCCCCGGACGACGTGGTCCACTATATAAAGACTAGAAATGCATTATTTTCCAGGATGTTCTGCACGTGAACAGTGTTTGCACTGAGTCTTTAGTCGTACCCATCATTCTGGTCAAGTTTTAGAAAAAATCCGTCACACAGCTTCTGTGTTATCAACTTCGGTCGCGTAAATAGATGAATATATAGGCGGCCAAGCCATTGCTACATGATAATGAGATAGAATTGATAATTTCTAGTTTTCGTAAGTGGTTTGCTTAATGACTTGTAACGTCAGTATGAGGAGGTAGATATAACCTCAGCATGAGGAGGTAGATTTAACTTCAGCATGAAGAGGTAAATGTAACTTCAGAGTAAATAGTAGAAGTAACTTCAGCATGAGGAGGTAGATGTAACTTCAGCATGAGGAGATAGATATAACTTTAGCATGAGGAGGTAGACGTAACTTCAGCATGAAGAGGTAGATATAACCTCAGTATGAGGAGGTAGATTTAACTTCAACATGAGGAGGTAGATATTATCTCAGCTTGAGGAGGTTGATACAACCTCAGCATGAAGAGGTAGATTTAACTTCAACATGAGGAGGTAGACATTACCTCAGCATGAGGAGGCAGATATGACCCTAGCATGAAAGGTAGATACAACTTCAGCTTGAGGCTGTACATATAACTTTAGCATGAGGTAGATATAACTTCAGCATAGGGAGGTAGATGTAACTTAGCATGTGGAGGTAGATGTAACTTAACATGTGGAGGTAGATATTTCAACATGAAGAGATAGATGTAACTTTAGCAGTGGGAGTTACATATAACTTGAAAATTAGGAGGTAGATGTAACTTCAGTGTGATGAGGTAGACTTTGCTTCAGCATGAAGAGGTAGATGTAACTTCAGCATGAGGAGGTAGATGTATCTTCAGCATGAGGAGGTAGATATAAGCTCAGCATGAGGAGAAAGACTCAACTTCAGCAGGAGGAAGTAGATGGAAAGTCGATATGAAAAAGCTACATGTGAGGTCAGCATTAGGAACTTAGGTGTTACGACAGCACATGAGTCTAGGTGGTGCGTCAGAATGAGGACCTCCCTGTAGCGTCAGGAGCACAGGCAGCTAAATATCCTGCCAGCATGAGGAACTGCGTGTCGTAGGCACCTTCAGGAGAAAATTGTCACGTCAGCATGAGGAGATAGATGTCACGTCAGCATGAGGAGCCAAGTATCACGTCAGCATGAGGAGATAGATATCATGTCAGCATGAGGAGCTAAGTATCACGTCAGCATGAGGAGCCAAGCATCACGTCAGCATGAGGAGCCAAGTATCACGTCAGCATGAGGAGCCAAGTATCACGTCAGCATGAGGAGCTAATTATTACGTCAGCATGAGCCAAATATCACGTCAGCATAAGAAGTTGATTATCAAGTCAGCATGAGAAGATGAATATCACGTCAGCATGATGAGCCAAGTATCACGTCAGCATAAGAAGTTAATCATCATGTCAGCATGATGACCCAAGTATCACGTCAGCTTGAGGAGCCAAGTATTACGTCAGCATGAGATAGCATCCCGTCAGCATGAAGAAATGAGCATCACGTCAGCATGAGAAGATATTTAAGTCAGCATAAGGAGATAAGAGACAGGTCAGCATAAGGAGCTAAGTATCACGTCATTAGGGACAGCTAAGTGACAAGTCAGCATGAGGGGCTAAATATGACGTCAATATGAGCAGCTAAGAGACAGCTAAGCATAAACAGCTAAGTATCACGTCAATGTGAGCAGCTAATCTCAGCATAAACAGCTAAGTATCAGGTCAATATGAGCTGCTGAGAGACAGCTCAGCATAAATAGCTATCAGGTCAATATGAGCTGACAAGAGACAGCTCAGCATAAGCAGAACTATCACGTCAGTATGGGCAGCTAAGAGACAGCTCAGCATAAACAGCTAAGTATCAGGTCAATATGAGCTGCTAAGAGACAGTTCAGCATAAGTAGAACTAACACGTCAGTATGGGCAGCTAAGAAACAGCTCAGCATAAGCAGAACTATCACGTCAGTATGGGCAGCTAAGAAACAGCTCAGCATAAACAGCTAAGTATCAGGTCAATATGAGCTGCTAAGAGATAGCTCAGCATAAGCAGAACTATCACGTCAGTATGGGCAGCTAAGAGACAGCTGAGTATCACGTCAGTATGAGCAGCTAAGAGAAGGTGAGAGTGAGGAGCTGTGCGTATAAGAATGTGAACCCATCCCAGTCTTACTTGTCATGATTTTGCAATATCACAAGTTTGTTGACTTTCATTAGAAAACTGGATTCTAATCAGGTACTCGCTGGAGGAACTAGGTCTGCTGACGCCTTATTGTTGCATCCACTTGATACATGCCTTGAGAAAGTTACGCGACCGACCTTGGTGCCACGAAAGGAAGAATACTCACATGCAAGAGCAATTAATTTTATTGCTACAGTGTTGTTGTTTGCGTAAAATAAATTAAAGACAGATTTACATAGAATTTGTGCTTAAAGAAAATGTTTAAAGTACAGACAAAAAGGGACAGTGACAGGAATTATAACAGAGCATCATCACAGGATACGTAGGGCGAGGATGCGACAGCCCTGGCTGGTACGATGGAGGTCTGTGTCGTCCAGTTCTTCACTGTGGAGTTCGCACGTTCAGTCTTTACTTTCACTCCACCACATTAGCTCAGCTCCACATATTATCATGGAAGTCTCTGGACAGTTCAGAGACTCCTGCGCATACCCTGACAGGCTGCTTATTTCCTGTCATCATCGTCGAAGAAATCGTCATGGTCGTCATCGTCGTCGTCGAATTCCTCAGAGGACAAGAAGGATCCTTGCGTCCCGTCAGCCTTAACGCCTTGAACGGTGGCGGGCACGGCGTTGGATTCTAAGATGCGGAAGCCATTGCCATCAGCAATGTACTTGACGAAGTACTGGGTTCCTTCAGGAGACGTCCAGCTGAAATAGGCGAAGTTGATGAAATGACATCCTCTGTATATAGGGGAAATCCGTCTGTCCTGCGACTTGATTAAATCCTTAAAAATTCTGTTAGGTTTTTTTCAGTCATTATGATTCCTTTGTGAAAATTTCGTGCCTGAACTCTCATTCACGTTACATATAGATGATACCTACCCAATAATCTGGTGCTTCAAACTGTACGGTTTATGTAAGTAGTAGTGTCAGCCATAGTTGGTTAAAACTTACATTACCATCTATCTGGTGGTAGATATGATCGACAACATGGTGAAGACCTCACCTGAAGGATCCAGTCATGGTGTTGTCGTCGCCGACTTCCATGCTTTGGTGGATGTCCTCCTCGGAGATGTCTATGACGGAGTCTGGGCGGGCGGCGACCAAGGTGGCCAGACCCAAGAGGACGAGCACCTGACGTAGTGGAAGGAGGAGGAGGAAGCAAGAATCAGGTAAAACACTTCATACTTAGAAAATCAAGGTTCACATAATGGCAAACGTGACATAGCTTAGCTAGCAATAAGACAAGTAAACTTGAAGTATAACAGACCGACAGCCAAGAGTCTGTTCTGTGTCACTGACAAAGGGAAAGATGGAGTCAGAACCCTTATACTTTCGCTCAGTCTGTAGACATTGGCGGAAGTCACCGGGATAATAAGATCAAAAATCATCATGAATCGGAGCGAAGATACAGTGTGACTTTTCTAGCTCAAAAGCAAGCAACTACGCTTGATTCATCATCACTTGACTTTCCTTGGATTCCGCGATCCCCTAACAATGACTTAAGTAAATTTTCCAGCAGACACCAAAGCAAATCTAGTCTGACATCAAGCTCTGAGGGCACTAGCACTCCGTGATGATCCGGTAACAAATCTGAGATTCCCAAGCACCAACGTCTTCGGGTAGGAGCAACTCACGAGGCACTTCATGATGATAGAAGGGTAAGCGAGAGTATGATGCCCAGTGCTGT
>JAUUDY010498178.1:2640-19078 GCA_032361765.1 Panulirus inflatus | reverse complement strand
CATCTTTTGCACAAGCCATGAAATACTGATAGAATCATAAAACAGAAAAATAAAAGAAAAAGGAAAGTATTCACGAATTTTGGAGTAAGCGAAAAACTTTTCTTTTGAACTGTGCTAGGTCAAACGTTTTGGGAAAGAGAGAATGCAGAGAGTTCCAAAGCTGTGACATGTAGGGTAAGAAGTTATCAAAATGGCCCACTCTTGCATTGCCGATGGCCACACAGGAATCCTGTGAAGCAGGAGCTTGCCCAGTATTGCATGGTCTAGCTAGTGGTGTGGGCACACATGCAGCCAGCTCTCAAGAGCAAAACCCAAAGCCATACCTATAGATGAATGAAAGTGAATCAACACTGCAGCGTGGGACAAGAGGGTCAAGTTTGGAAGCTAGCTTGGGGCAGTTTATAATTCTGACAACTTTTGGCTCAACTCTGGCAAGTAAGGATGCAGACCTAGAACCAATGTGAGAGCAGTACTCCATACAAGGATAAATCAATCATTTGCATAACCGAGTAACTTCAGAAAAATATACACCCAGTTTCTTTGAGGCAGATAGCTATTCCTGTAATGTAGGGCTTCCAAGAAAGTGTGGATGTAACAGTAATACCAAGTAAGTTCACTGTGTCAAAAGGTGGAATCACAGAACCATCAAAGGAGAAATGAGAGTTTTGAGGAGTTTTCAATAGAGAAATGGGTAGAAATTGGGTCTTGGAGGCATTAAACTTAACAAGATTGTGCGTATCCCTCTGAGACATCCTGTTCATGCCTGAGTTTATTGAGGAAGCTGTGTCAAGGCGGGACACAAATTGAGTGAGAGAAGGGGGAGCAGAATTGAAGGATGTGGATGAATGCAGTGTTGAATCATCAGCGCGTGAGTGCATTGGATCACTTGTAGAGAGGACATTGTTGAAAAAAAATAGAAAAAAATATTGGGGAAAGGATAGAACCTTGAGGGACACCGCTGTTGATGGAAAGAAGGGGGGAGGCTGATCTTTCAACAACCACAGAGATAGACAGGTGGGAGAGGAAGCAAGATATGAATGAGGAAAGTTAGGGAGGAAAGCTAAAAAAGGGGAGCTTAAGAGATGAGACCCCAAAGCCACATCCAGTCAAAAGCCTTAGATATGTCAATGGCAACTACACATGACTCCTCAAAATTTTTCAAGGATGATTACCAGACATTAGTAAAATAGGAAAGAATATCACAAGAGGATCTCGCCTTATGGAGACCATGCCAGTAATCAGAGAGGAGACTGATTTTTGATGTGTTTAAGGATATGGCAGTTGAGGACAGATTCAAAGACTTTGGAAATGGTAGATGTCAAAGCAATAGGACAATAGTTAGAGAGGTTAGAATGGTCGCCATTCTTATGGATGCGATGCATCAATGCATGGTTCTAAGGAGAAGGGAAAGTTATGGTTTTCAAACAGGAATGGAACAGATGAGCAAGCACTGCGGCAAGTTCAGAGGTACAATCTTTCAGTACACGGGGATGGATGCCATCAGGACCAATAAGCCTTCCTTGAGTCAAGACAGAATAAAAATGAAAAAAAGGATACTGATCCACAAAAATTGTCTCAACACCAGGACTTGGCATGTTCGTCAGCCCTAAAAGCGATTGGTGAGAGGTAGGTATGTGACTTTAGACTGATGACAGATGCTGATTGGTTGAGGATGGACCAAAATAAGATGAGCGACGGCTGTGAATACTACCAAGGAATTCACAAAGAGTAATTGAATGGAGGCTGCTTCCTCCTCACCTAACATGAGGGTGGACAGGGTCCAAGTTTGTATATTTCCAAGAAATTATCTCATGCCCACATGACACACTACAGAGTAAAGAAACTCTAATAAAACTGTAAAGTGAAGGTGTCTGTACATGATACGACATAAGCAAGAATAAATCTTATTCTAGGCATGGCCCTCCAACTTAAAATTTCAAGTTTGATGGCTCATAGTTTAAGTTACAACACTTTTATATCTGTTAATTAATGGCAATTATAAAATTTAGTGGTAATACAGGAAAAAAAATGAAAAAGTGCTGCACGACAGGTAACCTTAGGTCTTAAGACAGCCACAGTGAATAATTTACATTCATCCTCATTTGGAAAAAAGTTGAAATGTGTTCCTCTTCTATCATTATAAACTCTACTCCCATTCATGTCCGTAGGGGATCAAGTGGAGAATAATATTAAAAAAAACTTGGGTACCCAGCCCAATTGGTTGGCAAAGGCAATGATACTGAATTCCATGACAAACCTACTCTCCAGCCACTCTACAACTGTACAATACAAGAAAGAGAAATCATAACAATAAATGCATCAAATGTGTTCATGAATAAAAGTATGATTATTGAGTTTAGAAAGACAGAGGGACAGGTTAGATGGGTTGTATGTTTAAACTGAGAGAAATTGGAGGAAGTGAAGTATTTTAGATACCAAGGAGTGGATATGGTGGCAAATAAAACCATGGAAGCAGAGATGAGTCACAGGGTGGGTGAGGGGTTGAGGGTTCTGCAAGTACTGAAGACTGTGTGGAAAGAGTGGCAATTATCTGGGAAAAATAGGTATGTTTGAACATAGAGTAGTTCCAACAATGTTTCATGGATGCGAGACATGGGCTATAGGTGAGTGTGTGCGAAGGAAGGTGGATGTTTCAGGATGAAATATTTGAAGACAAAATCTAGTGTGAGGTGGTTTGATTGAGTAATAAAAGGATAAGAGATGGGTGAGGTAATAAAAAGAATGCGGTTGAGAGAACTGAAGAGGGTGTGCTGAAATGGTTTGGACGTATGGAGAAAATGAGAAGGAGAAAATGAAACAAAGGATATATGTGTAAAGTGGAGGGAGCAAGGAGACAGGGGAGACCAAACTGGAGATCGGTGGATGGAGTGAAAAAGATTTAGAGTGACCGGGACCTAAACATGCAGGAGGGTGAAACACATACACAGGAAAGAATAAATTGGAACGATGTGGTACACAGAGGTTGATGTATTGTCAATGGACTGAAGCAGGGCAAGTAAAGTGGCTGGGGAAACCATGGAAAGGTCTTTAGGGCCTGGCTGTAGATAGGGAGCTGTGGTTTCAGTGCATTATATGACGATTAGAGAATGGATGTGAGCTAATGCAACCTTTCTTCATCTGTTCCCGGTGCTAACACGCAAAGCTGCGATCAATTACAAAAAACATGATACTTTGAGAAGCTTTGGACATTTGGAAAGAATGCAAGACAGGGAGTTTACAAGGAGAGTGTATCACAGTACGATTAAAGGGACTGGTGCAAGAGGAAGACCACCTGTGATATGGGGGAACTGAGCAGATTACAGGAGGAAAGGAAATGGGAGAAGAATGCATGGAATGGTGTATAAAGGGGAGGCATGTAAGGACAGGAATAAGTGGAGAATCTTTGCTGTGGCCACTCCCTTGATAGAAGAGTTCCTGGTGGGAACAGGCATCAGAACGTAGATGACTACATAGTATATAAAAATATATTAAATTTAACTAAACATTTCTAAAAATTTTCTCTGTGTCTATTATGAAGTTTGCTTACCTTCTTATACCTCTGCACGTCAACAAACTCTAGCTGAGATAATCGGACCAGATTAGTCCCCACTAACATTCGTAATTCCTGTCTCTCCCGCTCCCTTTTTTCTTTGTCTCGGGAATGGCCTTGATGCTGCATCCTCACCCACAGCTTGTTCATCTCAGCAAAGTTCATCAAAATAAAGTCTATGCTATCTGAGATCTGTTGGATAAAAATAATGGAAAAAATTAAATTTCAAATGAATAGAAAAGCATTTCTTCAGCTGGCATAATACAATTAGCATCTGAGAGGATATCTTATCAGTGGGAGATTACAACACTGTTTTACCTATAAAAAAATAAGGTATTCATAATAATTCACCCACTTCTATCATCATAAAACATATGAAGCCAGCAGATGCTCATTCACAAGGACTCAAAGAATAAAAAAAAACTCCCCTGGTCTATGGTGTAAAGATCAATTAGGCTAAACAGCCAGCCTCCCTTATTCAATCACCAACTGGTGGTGTTTGTGACTCATGTCTACTGCCATCAAATATCATGATACGTTTTTGAAAATTAAAGAAGGAAATGAAGGGACGAGAAAATAAATGGATGCTCATAAAGCTTCACCTATGGTAGCAAAATGATTTTTCATCCTTCAAAACTTACATTTCATACTTATGGAGAGAGCTCTATGAGAATCTGTGAGAATACCCACTTGAGGAGGGACTATAAGGAAATCCTAAGAAGAATGTAAAGAAAGTCCCTGTTCTGAAACATACTTTTATTAAGGCAGTACACTAAAAGCCTCATAAGGAAGGTCAACCAGATGTAACCCATAGTATAATCATACAAAGGTTTTCCTGAATGCTAAAAACCTCTTTCACTATTCTTATCAATGGGAAAACTACAAGCAGACGAGGGTCCAGATGGTTTGAATTTGCTATGCCTTTCTAATAAGCAGCTTCTTTAGCTTCTTGTTCTGCCCTTTGGAAGATGTCACTGCATCTCATGCAGAATTGATTGCTGAAAATGACATACAGATTTAGAGATCAAAATTTCTTTTCTTCTGAACAGCTGCTCCATTTATACAAAGGAGTGATTTGTCCTTGTAAGGATGAAGTCCTGAGCTCACATTTGAGGTGGTTCTAGCTCTACATCCTTACTTAACAGAATTAAGTAGAAAGCAGTCCAACTTATAAATTCTCTAAGGCTAACTTCAAAACTTGACCCACTTGCCCTATGAGCAATGTTGGTTCACTTTCTGTCTTCTAAAGGCATTATTTTGGTTTTTGCTTCTTAGAACTGGCTGTAATACTTAACAAGCTACTGCATCACATGATTACTGTGTGGCTGCTGGCAACTCAAGGGTGGGCTGTTTTAACAACCTGTTTTTTCCCAACAACTCAAAGCTTCGGAAATCTGTACCCTCTCAACTCTTTCCCAACAACTATGACCCGGCACATACTGAAAGACAAGTTTTTCATTTCCTCTAAAATTCGTACATACTTTCCATTGTTTTCCCCCCACCGTTCATTAACCTCTATATCTGAATTAAGGTTCAGCCTTGATGTGGACTCTTGTCCCTAACTGAAACCTCCATCTTAAAGAAAAGTAATTTAGAAACTTAAAGACTATGATCAGATCAACCCTTACTCTTCTCTCCTCAATGATGAATAGCTCAATGTTCTCCATTCACTCTGTAATTCAGCTCCCTTAAATCAGGAATCATCTTTGCTCTCTTTTAAGATCCTCTCAATTTGATCTTTGTATCTTTTATGCTCAATGACCATATGTGTGTGTAATAGTAGGTGCAAACAACTTATTACCTAATCAATTATTTAAAATTAAGTGTAAATGAACCACTGTGCATCAGTTAATTCTGTTAAGCCTTTTCCAACCAGATATGATGTTCATGTTCACTGGTAAAAACATTTTTTTCAAAGAATAAATAAAATTGCTTATTTGTATTGCTGTGACGTTTATGTAACTTTATGTTCATTACAGAATCTTAAACATAAACAGATCTTTCTCATCACCAGAAATGGATGTTTTACTTCTTCACTGATGAAAAAAGTTAAAATTGTCACCTGATCACTATATAATTCCTCAACAACACCAATTTCCTACGCATCAATGGGCCAGAAAGCCACTTATCACAAGTATAGTCTTAAAATAACTGCCTTGTAAACAGTAAAGACATAAAAGAGAATTAATCACAGGATGCCCTCCTGGATAAAACTCTAAAGAGGTGGAATGTATCCAACTGTACAAAGTCTAATGCTGACATAAATCATATTTGTATATGAGAAGTGTCACAAGAAACCAGCAATCTCAGATGTTCAGTTACTTACAGATCCAGATGGATAATCTTCAGGGTTGTGCCCAACAGGAGGGTCATCAACATCAGGCAAAATATTTCGGCTGCACTGGAGAAGATAGTTCCTGAAATGGGAAATAATACTTACACAACCATTATAAATCCTTTCTAAACTTATACACATACAAACTTTCTACATAAGACTATCTGGGAGAGGGTTGCGAAACTTGACCGTACTGGAGATCCAAATTGCAAATTCTGAAAGCAAAGACTACTTTTCTACTGAAGACAGAAACTAACAAACACTTGCTCAATAGGGTGTGATTCAGCATTCTATCCTCAAAGTAAGTTATATTCATGAGGATTCTTCTCCACCATCATAAATCATAGGAGACTAGCACAGTCTGGAGGAAGTTCAATATGGTGACTTTTGTAAAAGGAGACTGGTCTAGCTTGGACTACTCCCCTGCATATTTCCCCATCCTAGGTGGTGTGATCTCTATCCAGCATAACTATGGTCACAGAACGAGGGGAGTTCTTGAAATACTGCTTCAAACCTTGATGACAACAGGGGAGGTAACCCTTGGCCTGATAACTTCACAAAGTCACTATTTTCTCCAGCCAATGTGCTGGGGGCTTTTGTTCCAAACAGTCATATGTTCCTGTCGTGTGGGAAGGTGCCCTAAGGCATCACTCCAGTTGACATTGCAGAGACAGCTCTAAAACTATGCGAATCAGACCTGTTGGCAGACCTGACCAGTCCAAACTCTCTGGACAATCTTGGATGAGAAGATGTGTCCTGACTGGCACAGGTGTGAACTTGACCACAACCCACAATCCATGGTTAGAAAGGGCCACCTAACAATGCAGCCCAGACACCTGTCTACAATGGTAGGTGCCTGCCACATACCACTGGGGATGATACATAATAACTGTCAGATCTCCTTGGTGCCTTATGCATTAGCCACCTCAGGCTGGCAGTTACCCAGGGGAAAGGTCAAGAAAGTAGAATTACTGCAGATGATGGCTCCTGTGTTTCCCAATTAATCAAACCCCAGGTTAAGCCAGGTTATGCTGAAGACATGGGGATGTCAGCAAGGTGTAAGAATTGCTTGGTTATGCTGTATGCATATAGATTACTCCGGTGCTAGTCCTTCATTTAGTGCATCTACATTTGTAGGTTACCATTACATGTCTATACTTAAGTCTGGCCCATATGGCTTAGTTTTTAAAGGGGGAGGTGTTGTGCGTGACAGCCCGACAGGTTAACCACAAAATCCATCACATACCAATAACATGTTTACCTTACCCAATGAGAGATAGCTGTGGTTTCCTTGTTGTCTCACACAGTCATGAGGAACCATGAAGCTCCTTCAGAGTTAACCATCCAACTGTGTAAAGCCATTTACAATGTTTCATATTCACATTCCAAGGAAGCCATAAACTCCTTGAGACTTGGCCACCTGCATTTGGAGAGAAACTCAGTCATGTTTCCCAGTGTTCTGAGTGGGAAACAGCCTACCCTGACCAGGTCTTGGGATCCAAGACTGGCATTCTTCACTGCTTCACAAATTAGCAAGGCAGTAGCAGGAACACATGAAGAAATGGCCTTATTCATTCACATTCATTCCATTGCTGTCATGTATAATGCATCAAAACCACAGCCATCTCCCACGGACCTTTCTGTGGTTTCCTTCAGCCACTTCATATGCCCTGGTTCAGTCCACTGACAGTACATCAACCCCTGTATCCCACAGTGCTCCAATTCACTTTATCTTGAGCACACCTTACATCCTCCTGAGTAATCAAAAAAAATTTCACTCCAACCAATCAATACCCTTTTCACAACATTCATATCTAATTCAGCCTCCCTCTTTTCCATGACCCCTCCACTTCTGATGCAAATCCCATGGTAAAATGTCATATCTGTTTCATGCAATTTCTTTATGGCTACTTTCTTTTTGCAATATCTTCAGAAGCTTGCACTTTAAAATGATGGGTACTTCTATGAGTGCCCCATGTCTAAAAGCATTAACTGTAGCTATCTCCCTTCGAATTTCTTGTATCCAAACAATTGTCTTGTAACTTGGGCTCTGATCATTCATAAAAGGCTTGCTAGTTATAAGCATGATGAGCAGGCTCCATCTGCTTGCCAAAATGGGTTGAACCTCTTGTCTTCCATGATGATTAATCAAATTTTGCACCTATGATTTATAAATAAACCATACTAGACTTACCAAACTTCACCTTGCAACTGACTTTCCCTTATCCAAAGATATAAACTAAAAACAGCATACACCTCTTTGAAGGCACAAGAGTATACTACTATTGTATTATACCATAGAGACGTGGTACATCATTATAACTTACTATCAAGGATAGTGCCTTAACACAGTTTAATTAAACCTACGGAAATAAACTCGAGGTTTTTAAAAAAGAGGTTTCTAATAGGGATAAAAACAAAGACTAAACTTCTTGTCATTTATGCTACTTTTCCTATGATAAACTCAAAGCTTTACTTACCTGAGGAACAGTCCACGAAGGGGATGTTGAACTCCCCTACACATTTCAACCAAATCTTTCAGGATGTCACGCTTGCAGATTTCATTTGTTTTAATATAAACCAACCCAACTGTTATCAGCAGATACCTATTGAGTAAAAGCTTTATTAAAGTAACAACACTTTAAAAGGATGCAAAAATACAATGTCCAAAGCACATTTACTACACCCCATCTTCTAAAAACTAATATGAAAAAAAAAAAAATCCACAGAATGTGTAAAAGCTGGTCTGGCAGAACACATTTAGTTTGCACGTGATCAAAAAGAATTCTGCACTACCAGGTCATCTCTATGATGATCTTGACAGGGGAAGGGAAAGCTTGAAACAAGCAAGCAGGTGCTACTTACACAGAAGAATGGTGATGGGTAGGGAAGTCATAAATTCCCACTGGAAAACAGATGGTAAGAAGGTCCTAACCCCATAAACATCATCTAAACTTAAAAAGAATTCAGTCTGAAGATTAATGAGTTTCAACTATATAATGACACTACCAATACATACATTACAGCATATAACATGCTGTTTAAAGTTTTTCAAGCTTTTGAAAGACTGAGAATCTGTTTTACTTACAAACGAGGCACAATATTCCCAGCATATTGGACCAACTCGTACAGGTCTGCAACACGCTGGCCCTTCTGAAATTCATCTATCAGGTACATTTCAAGATGCCGCAGCTCATCACAAATGCACATATCTGGATTACATTAAGGAATCAAGTCCATTACAGAATCATCAAAATCTATGGGAAAATTTTAAAAAGTATGTCAAAACCATTTCACCACACCTTCAGCTGTCTCAAACACATTGCTCTAATCACCACATGTCTTTCTCACCCCATCAATTCTTCCCCTATCAACAGTACTCACACCACATTATGTCCTCTTCCATAAATTCTAATCTACATACCAAGTCTTTTATCCATACAACTTTGTCAAACCCTCAAACCTGCCAATCTTTGCCCTCCCAGATGGTGATCTCTCTTTCCACACATATCCCAATGCAACCAGAATCATCAACCCCTCACCCATTCTATGACTCACTTAGCTCCCATAGTTCCTTTCACTGCCATACCCACTCCCATGTATCTAAAACACTTCACTTCCTCCAAGGTTTCTCCATTCAAATTCACACTCCAAATAACCTGTCTCTTTTTGCTGCTAAACCTAAGAAACTTTCTTTTATTCAAGTCAAGTCTCATACACTCTCAAAAACCCAGAATCCAGTTTCTGCCATCAGCAAATAGTTACTGACTCACCTTCCAAGCCCTCCAATGCTGCCTTAACAGACTGCACACCTAACCTCAGTCCAAAAGCTCTACATTCACCTCCCACGTCACCCAAACCATAAAGATATTAAAAAGCCATGGCGACATCACACACCCCTTGTGCAGACCAACCTTATTCTGAAGCCACTCACCCTTTTCTCTACTTATTTACAGAATTTCTTATTCTCTTGCTAAAAACCCCTCTCTGTCTCAAGTAGCTTTCCACATCATATATTCATAACACCTTCAACAATGCATCTCTATCAACAAATCATATACCTTCTCAAGAACCATAAATACCACATACAAATCCTTCTGTTTCTCTGAGTATTTCTCACATAAATTCTTAAAACATCTGATTCACACATCATTTGCCACTCCTGAAACCATACTGCTCCTCCCAAATCTGATGATATGTATATACAATCACTGTCTCAATCACCACTTTCCTATACAACTTACCAGGTACACTTAATAAACTTGTACCTTATAAATTCAATATATATCAATAAAATGATATTCTCTCTTTCCACACACTCTTCAATGCTCCTAGAACCTTCGTCCCCTCATACACCCTATGACTCGTTTCAGCTTCGATGCTTCCATTTATGCCATGTACACTTCCAGATATGAAAAACACTTCACTTCCTCCAATTTTTCTCCATTCAAACTCACGCCCTCACAAACCTATCCCTCAACCCTGCTAAACTTAATAACCTTACTTACCTTATCTATTCATATTTACTTTCAACTTCCTCCTTTCACACTCTTCAGAACACAGTTAGCAATTTCTACAGTTTCTCACTCAAATCTGCCATCAGTGCTGTATCAGCAAACAACTGACTCACTTCCCATGCCCTCTCATCCCCCACAAACTGCATACTTACCCCTCTCTCCAAGGCTCTCCATCTATTCTACCTATTTTCTCCAAAACCTTTCTAAATATGTAGATAAATATCAATTTCTGCACAGGTATGAATCTTCAGATGAGAACCATGAACAAAAATTAAATGAAAAATAGAATCTACTACATAATCTTATCAAAAGTATATCAAATATTTTGAACTGAAGGGTTGTGAGTGACCTAAGCTAACCTACAAAAAGTGGGAAGCTCATGAAGGTTATTTTCAATTCAAATTTGGGAGACCTCCAAATTTTGGACATTCAATCTTCCAAAGTTTTACCTGTATTCACTTAGTAGCAGTAGAGATTTATTATCTAAGGTGGTAGTAATATGCTCTGTGAGAAAGAAAATCTCCATGTAACCACGCAACATAAAACTACTGCAGACTATCATGACTCCCTTTATACTATTCAAATGGGTAAGTTGTTTAAAGCAATTGGTGGAGTAACATACAGACCCCTAAACAACGTAAAAACAATCTTCTTTATAATTTACACAAAATCGTCTCATCAAAAACAAAGAAACAACAACTGCATGAGATTCTAACAATCCTATTTAAGTTTAATCAGGATATCTTATCATGTGACAAGGGAAATAGATTGATCAGTTTAATGAAAATTATTTCTTAATTCAAATGAAACCTAATACAGGTAACAATATACTTAACTTGGGGCAATCAACAGATAGAACTTACTCAGCTTCCATGAGACTGATCAAAAGTTAGGGAATATTAAGTCCATTTAAAGGATAAGGACTATTAAAGCTCAATCAGGCTTCTAGATGCAGACATAATTGAAAAGATATGAAGTAATTCCAGAAAATAAATAATTTACCTTATCACAATATTCCATAAAGGAAGAAATAGAGTGAATTGATGCTACACAAGGCTGGATGAATAAATATATGATTCAATTAACCTCAAAGAAATGCATACAGGATCTCAGTCAAATTGCAATCCACAGACTCATGAAATGTAGTTCTTAGCACAAAATGATGGTAAAAAAGTAATAATACAGGATGTACTGTGCAAATACTGAAATTAAAATCAAAGGGGAGGGAGTGGGGAGCTAGAAATCCTCCCCTCCCATTTTCAATTTTCCAAAAGATGAAACAGAGAAGGGGGGCCAAGTGAGAATATTCCCTCTAAGGCTTAGTCCTCAGTTCTTAATGCTATCTCGATAACATGGGAAATGGCGAATATGTATGAAAATAATATATATCTATCTATTCATCTATCATACTTAATCACTCTTTCCCACATCAGTGAGGTAGAGCCAGGAAACAGATGAAGAATGGCCCATCCACTAATATACACATATATGCCCATACACACACATGTACATACATACATACACATATACATAACAACATATACATAAATATACATACAATTAGAAAGACATATACATATATACACATGTACACATTCATACTTGTTCGCCTTCATCCATTCCCGGCACTACCCCATCCCACAGGAAACAGCATCACTACCCCCTCTTCAGGGAGGAAGCACCAGGAAAACAAACAAAAAACACCACATTCGATCATAATCAGTCTCCAGCTGTCATGTGCAATGCACCAAAACCACAGCTCCCTATCCATATCCAGGCCCCACAGACCTTTCCATAGTTTACCCTAGATGCTTCACATGCCCTGGTTCAGGAAAATAACTACATCATCCAAATCATAGCGACTAATATCTAAAGGAGCATTGTGTCTGAAAACCAATAAGGCATTATGAGATAGCAGTCATGAACAACTGTAGTACATCATGTACACACATCAACAAAGAATTAACAAATATAACAAGGTTATGATTGATTATATTATTAACCTTGTTCGTAAATGTTATCCCATATGTCCACTACTATTTTCTTAAACTGGCATCAAAATCTTACTTACTTATTCAGCATGTGAAAAGCATCTTCATGATCTTTAGGTTTTCCATATACTTGTCCTCCAAGACTAATGCAAGTGTCAGCTCCAATGACAAAGTCTGGTTGTGCATCCGAGCACCCAAGTCTTTTTACTACCTTTAACAAAAACCACATGATAATTTGTGGACTGACGACAAAGAAAGTCATGATAAAGTACAAGATTACTTTTTTGAGGTAATGATATTTACAAAAAACAAAAGTAGTGTTAAGATCATACATGTGCCCTATCATCTCTATTTGTGACCTGTCCAGCTGCTCAATTATATCAAACCACAGATATGCAAGAAATTTACACAACTGACAAGAAACAAGTTGAAAACAAATACAGGGACCTTTTGATTTATTTGTACTTGATTTATGACATTTTAAGAATATTGAGCAAGGGCTAATTTCACCTTTTTTTAATCTATGCAGGTTTAAGTTTGGAATATTGCTATCATCATGGGGCTGGCAACAAAGCATACTTCCAAGAGGTAAAAGTTTGGATTTTTGAAAAAGAAAATAAAAAATGAACAAAGATCAGAGCTAGCTCAAAGGTGCAGTCCCTCAGGACTCATGGAGGCAAGCCATCTGGGCAACAAACCTTGCCCAATTGAAGCTGGAAAAGTATTCAGAAGACTGTATGTACGGAAAATATAGAACATAAGCTCAATGGCAGGAGATGGGAGAAGACAACTAGATACAGGATCATCCAAAGTAGAATTACATAACAATAATGCATCAAAAATGGTGGGTCTGTCATTTGGAGACCTATCTAAAGACTGATCAGGTCACGAGAGGAAAAAGGTTAAAAGAGAGAAGTTATTGGAGATGTTTTTGGTTAAGAACTAGAGACATTTATGTGAAGAAGTCAAATCAGTACATTGTTTTATGAAGGTATGCCTGACTTTACAAAGAACAGCTCTGTATTAATTCCAAGCTGAAATGAAAGCAGACTGGCATTCTGAGGGATTTTCACAAGCATCAAAACAGGAGCAGTTCAACATGAATAAGAAGCAGAAAGATCTGTTAGAAGAAAGGACACAGGTCTCCATACCAGGTAAGATAACCTCCACAATATAGTCAGCACAGATAGAGGCATCCTCATCAGCAAAGCAGTACCTGACCCAAAGAGTTAGGAAAGAAGTTGCACGGTGATTACCACTGACTCTCCTTAAGTACCACAGCTGACATTTAGTAGAGGGACAGGGTGTGATAAGGTCCAAACTAGATGTTACAGAAGATGACAGTCAGAGGACACTTATGGCCCTCAAATAGTTTACCTATCTACAGCAGGAAGGGCCAGATGTAAAAAGAGGACAGGTGTGAAGGAGGAATAGGTATTTAAATTTTGTTCCAATATAGCTGAAGAGGGAAAAAGAAAGGGCGTGAATATCACCAAATCATCTTAGGGAGGCCCTAACCAATCCTTGTGGTGTATGTTGAAATCCCATGCACGGAGGATTCTAACACATGAATGCAAGGATAGCAATGCTTCATGACAGGAATTCAAATACTGTCACACAGTCACAAAGCTGTACATAGCTGGAGTAACAGGGGGGGAGGTGGGATATAAAAAACATAAAAGCAAAGTGATTGAGAGTAACAAATTCTTAGCCGGACTGCTTCAAAGGGGGAGACTCGGGATCCATGAGGCTAGCAAAAGGTGCTTTTGTCCTTGGAGCAGAATCAATTGTAAAGATCTATCTATAGATCTAAACAGCAGAAGAGAAGCAGCCTTGGGCAGTTGAGTGTGAAAGAGAAGATCAGGGAAAAAAGTAGAAGTATAGTATTCTACAGAGAATAGGATGGATTAGGATGTTGCAGAAATGAACAGAAAAAGGCAGAGTAGTATCAGAAGAAATGAGCTGAATCCCAGTCACTTGATAACATTCAAGGGGTCACTGAATACCTTTCAGCCCTCTTCAATAATGAAACATATTTATTTACTTTATAACTGGCTTCTGAATTCAAACTATCTGAATGTTATGAATGCTAGTCTTAAGTTATGTAATCTTTGTCTGTCTGTCACAAAAACTAGAGAAAAATTAATCAGAAGTCAAAGTATCTGAATGCTAGTCTTGAGTTTTGTGACCTATAATGTCTGTCACAAAAACTAACAAAAAATTAATTAAAGTTCCCCATTCAATTAACTAAAGCCAAACTTTTTTCCTCCCAAAATAAAAGAAATCTGTGTCCTAGTAGGAACATTGCAAAAGAAAGTATGAAAATGTCAAAATGTGTGACTCATACTCCTCATATGCATTACATGTAATGTATGCTTAGTTGCACATTGCTTTAAAAAATCCATTCCAAAATCAATAAATATTAAATGCTCATGACAAGATCACAGGTAACATAAATATTTAACATAAGCTGAAACACTTAGACCCATGATATAAAAGTAACATTCAGAGATTCAAAAGAGTGCTGTGGTATAATTCACATGTCACTACGAAAAACAATCATCTGATTAATGGCCAAGATGATGATCACCTCAGGTTAAGATTATCACACTTTTGTGCTTTATTATTCCATAGTAAACTACCCATTCTGACCCCTTGTTCACAGATGAGACCCATCTCCTTATACATACACTGCAGTCCTGTTGGTTGGTGTCACACTTGCCCCATTTTGACAAAATTAGAAGAATATTAAGCTTTCAGAGTACTTTTCCTATAAATGTCACATGGAATTCATTGAATTCTTCCTGTTCTGTAAGAAAGCTACATGAAACAAGAACTTCTATCTTTTCACATTTCAGTAATGCTGTTTCTCACAATATATGCTGAGACTTTCATTTCACTTGTGTACTATCAATAAACAGCTTACAAAATATATCTGACACTGTATTAGGTTAAGATATAAAAACTGAAAAACTTTATGCATAAAAAAATTCCAACTTCAAATACAAGCAGTGGATCTTTGTATATAGATGAATAATTGTTTTATTTTGTATATACTTAACTGCCTCTCATACCTTGTAAGACGAAGCATCAGGAACAGATGAACTATGGCCTCACTTGCATCCATTCAATCTTTACCCATCATGTACAATGTACCAAATCAGAGCACACCATCAACCCAACTCCTCCATGGTTTAACTAAACTGTTTTAAGTTGTCTGGTTCAGCCCACTGAAGGCACATCAACCTTATGTACATATCAATCTAACTTGTTCTGTCCAAAGCATGCTTCTTGCCCTTCTAAATGCTCAGGTCCATAAACCAAAAATGCCTCCTTCATCCTCAATCTCCTTTTCCCACTTGCTAAATCCAACTCCAACACTTACATCCTCATTGTCAGTCTTTCTTCACTAATTCTCTCCATATGCTTGAACCATTTAAACACACCCTGATTGGCCCTCTCAATCAATATGCTCTTACATCACCACTCAGACAGAGTCAAGATTAACCTGCTTCACGTTACATAAAATTCTTAAGCTTTTTATTTCCGACAAACCTACCCTCTTGTTTTACGTTCACAGCTCAAGACTCATCCATACAACACTGTCAGAGTGACTAAACCTTTAAATATACCCAACTTTGTCTTTATAAACAATATCCTCTCCTTCAACATGCTTCTTAAGGCATCCAGGACCATAATCCCCTCTTCTAACATATGATCAACTTCAGCCCCCGACATTCCATCTGCTGCCACATCAACTCCAGTGCACCTGAAGCACTACACTTCCTCCAGGTCCTCTCTTTTTAAAAGTCAAACCATCAAATCTCATCCTGCTACTGCACATCATTACCTTACTTTTGTTCACAATTACTCTCACCTTTCTGCTTCTGTGACTCACTCTCCTGAATACCTTCTGGAGTTTCTCTATGAAGTCTGCCACCAAAGCTGTCATCTGAAAACAACAATTTATTCACTTCCCATAACCCCAATCCCCAGCACTGTAGACCCAACCCTAATCCACAACTCTCATATTCACCTCTCTCCC
>JAUUDY010498067.1:0-10646 GCA_032361765.1 Panulirus inflatus | reverse complement strand
GCTTGCCTGCCTGCTAGCCTCCCTGCTTCCGTGTCTCTCTTGCCAACCAATTGTGCCTTGAGGGATTGCCTGCTTGCCCCTGCCTCTGCTTATCTGCTTGCTAAGCCAACTGAGTAAGCCTGCCTCTCCATACACTCCTCCCTGAAACAGAGCCTCCACCACCCTCGCCGTGAGAGCACAGGAAAGAAAATGCTTTTTTTTCTTCTCACGGCGTCACGGGAACAGATTAAGGAGAAAGTTTACACCACCAGAAAACAACTAACTGGTGTGGGAAACTACAGAAAATGGTAAAGTAGAAATTAAAGTGGCGAAAACGGGAAGAGTAAATGGCAGCTGCGGGAAATTTAAGAAAGAGGGTTATAAATGCGATGTGGAAATGACTCCACTGTTGAGATTGATGACCTTAAAGGCAGCTGAATGATCGTTCCAACAGGTGAGTGATGACTCCACAGTTTCCGATCACTCTCGCCTGGAAGACATTACTGTGTAATCTATCACACTTTAAGCAACTGCAGAACCACGAGACCCATATATCGAAAATATAGAAAAACATTTTTTTCATTACGAAGTACTGAATTCTGAAGCCAAAGAGCTTGATATCTTAAGCCCATCACGCTCTTCACTTATCCTTGATTCGTAATCCAAGAGACGTCTACAGTCAACAGCTGTGGTAGACCCTCATTCGCCCGGTGGATAAAATCAGTCCAGCATGGTCTGGATGCTGACCGGGCCGTCCGCGCTGGGCGCCCGGAGCGCTGCGGACGGACTCCATGGAGTGAGTACGGAGTCTTTAACGGATGGCTGGTCAGGGCAGGTAACTCCCACGTATCTAAAGCGTCGCGGAGAACGGTCTGCGCTAGTGAAGACGGTGCAACTGACGTTATATAAATCTTAGGGTCGAGGTGGTTCGAAAGCGGGAGTTAGTTCGGTAAGGGCTTGGTCGGTCTGATTGTTTCACTTTACAAGATTCTCGTGTAGTTCCAAGATGTTAACAGTTCCCGCTGGAGAGAGGTTTTCCCAAACACACACATACACACACAAACACACACACACACACACACACACACACACACACACACACATTGCCCCTCAGTAGGTCCTGCCTATCAGCTCTTAATAACGTATGAACTAGGCACTCTGGATGTAAACCTAATTCAACTTACAGACAATTTGATTCATAAAGACGAGAGTTTCTATTCAACACGGGCACATTTTCCGCGGCGTGTAACGGGAGAGAACAGAAAAACCCACGAATTACACCAAGAAAAGTGTAGCTTTCATATCACAATACCTTAAAAAAAAAGACATATGGAAATCTAGAAATCCTGATGAGCGGCGCAACTGACTGGGCAACATCTGGTGTGGAGCAGAGCTTCGGGTGGCCCACACCCCAACTTTTCCTAGGTCCGGCTGGCCGGCGGGCGCGACCGAACGAGGCAGGAGGACCCCGCCCCGTCCGTACCACTACATCAACGAAGTGGCCCAGCTCGATGCACCGCTGTGATATTCATCAACAGCGACGTCCTGTATGGAGCGCACGAAGGAAACAGGATCTCGAAGGTTACTGGCAACCGAGGCACAGGATGGGAACCATGGAACGCACTCTGCATGTGGTCAGCGGACGAACAGACCACATAACCCGGGAAGTGGTGGACACGGGAAGGATAAACAGACCGCCACAAACTACTGCACGACTCCACCTCGCCGACGCTGACAACACCTCACGGAGGACGGGGTCTGCGTCAGACGGTAGCGCGCGTCGCACGTGGTGTCACATGCAACCCGATGTAATTACTGAATTTTGTGATATTCGATGATAAGAAGAGTTGTCCACTGGGGGTCTGAAGAACATCCTTTGTTACCTTTGTAATCCTTTGGCGCTCCCGGTCCCGCGGTAGCCACGGGCGGTGCGTTAAACTAGCGGGTAGCCGCTGTCAGCCGTTAATTGAAATTTGGGGAGGGTGGGCGACGGCAGTGGCGACCTCCGTCCGTAGTTTTTGTTCCCAGGGCGGGCAGGGTACTTTCATATCGCGCGAAAATTTCACCCCTCACCGTTTATGGTGGCTGACTGTCGCTGTGAGGCATCATCCTTCCTTAGCATTATTTCCCAACCAGTGGTAAAAGTCATCTTGCAATGTACAGATTCATTTAGTGTCCACCGACGACCATATGGTATTACTCTGGTACAACTACCGGTCATGAAGGGCTAAAATCTCATCAAATGTTAAAGTAGTAGTGGTATGATGGCTCGGCCTCCGACCTGACCCTTGTGGGTCAAGCTAAATGTTAGGCCACTGTACCGTAAGGTCGTACTGTCGTGGTCAAGAGGTTAACGGTCTCGTACACTGGGCCTTACGTTACCAAGAAACTACCTGTACTTTAATAAATACTGGTAATATTCGGGTATCAGAACAGTGATATATCACCAATGGCACTAACTGCAATATACTCGTGAAGTTTTCCTGCTGTGGACATTTGCTTTACCGACCCTATCAAATAGCGGCAGCTTCCAGCTGACCACAAGTTTCCAGATTTCAAAGGAAGATTATTTTACAATAACCAGTTTTTCCCTAAAGATGAGACCTGATCTTCAGAGGACAGATACATTTTAAGCTTACCTGGTGTCGTGTCCCATACGGAGGAGGGGAAGGTGGGTTGCTGCATCCAAATATACATCGACATCAATGTCATTCGTTCTATCTACAGCAGAATTCATCATAAAGCTACAACCTCTTTAATGACACAAGACGAGAACTTACACCCGTTCAAGTCTAATACATAACATTTCAAACGTAGTTTGAATGCGAGCACAGAATACTTAATATCTTCTTACCTTCATCTTCCTGGAGGTCTGCTGCGTCACTCGCCATGCTGACTGGACCTTCAGCCACTAGCTCCGGGCTGGCCACTTCGATGCGTTCCGCCTCCTCGTTCTCGACTTCTACCGTTTTTTCCTTTCCTTCGGTTACTTCATGACTCAAATATTTGGCCATGGCGCTGTGGACCAGGTTTATCTCATTCTTTTCTCTCACCATCGCGTCTTCCTCTGTCTCAGTTCTACTATGTTCTACAGGTTCAATGGGCTCCGGAGGAGGAGGAGGAGGAGGAAAGTCATGATTCTCCTTCACTGGAGACTCTTTAGATGCTGCAGGGGACTGAGGGCAGTTGTCGACTACCAGAGGCTCTGTAGGAACCACAGGGAAAGCCTCAGGTTTGTTATTCACAGGGGGGAATGCCACCTGCGCCGGAGAAACTAGTTCATCGACAGCGACAGGAACCTCTGCTAGCACTTCCGGGACTTCGGGGAATACTGCGACCTCCTCTGGGTTATCGCCATCTACTTTTGTGGTGTCCTGGGAGGACATATCGTGTTCCATGATGCCTTTGGTCACTTCAATAGGCGGCGGCAAATATTGAAGTTGTGTTTCCGTGTTCTTCAGCGAGATGTCACAGTCAACGGTGATACTGTGACAGTTTTCACTCTTGGTGGTTGCTGCAGGGGCGTGTTCTGGCTCTACCGGCTTCTTTTTACGGGAAACTTTCGGAGGATCTGCGACTGGTTCCACGGCAGCAGAAGCCCTTGCACTCGTCTGTGGACTATTCAACAACGTAATATTTTCAAGGGTACTCTTCTGGCTCTTGAAGAATCCCATTTCTGATTTCGGCAGTCCACTGAAGGATGAATCCGTGGTGTCTTGACTGAACGCCACTGGTTTAGCAACCGTCTCAGGCCTGGTGGGAGAGGGTTTCCTCTTGAAGCGTGAGGGAGCAACAGGGATATTATCCTCCTTGCCCTGATCATGCATACTGAAGGTTTTGATCCAAGTGTCTTTCCTCTTGGCTTTCACAGTCATCTGCTTGATCACGGACCTTCGTTGTTCCTCCAGAGCTCGGACGGTGTCGCCGAACTCCAGAAGCGAATGTTCTGGGAGGTTCATACTCTCCTTCTTCTTCTTGAACTCCATCTCGTAACTTTCCATAATGGCGGCGCCAAGATTCTTATGTGATGGGGACACGACTTGTCGTCCGGCTATCGTCGACGCAGAGGCGCCATCGGAAGCTTCGTTGTAACACTCAACTAACTCGGAATCTTGGGAATAAGAGGGTTCTTCAAGGATGGTTTCAGAGGCCGCCAAGAGAGTCGAGGTCGAGGTTTCTGGTCCCACAAAGTCTCCGGTACCTATGGAGTCTGCGGCGGTGCTGGTGAGGGATGAGGGCCCTGAGTAAGTGCTAATGACATTAGCGGAGTAAACGCCGTCCACGCCATCATTCGTTTGGAACTCCGTGGGCGGAGCGGTGATGGTGGCTGGGCTGAGGGGAGGTGTCATGATGGGGTCCCCGGTGAAAGGGTCGATATCTGGCTTGTTATTCTGGTTGTTGTTCTTCGAGTCCTTGCTCGGATGTTTCATCTCCCAGGATCCGTCGTCGGAAATTTCGATCACCTGGTTCGTTCTGCTGCTCACGGTATCCAAGAATGAAAAGTTTGGCTCCTCTTTCTTCGACGAAGTCACATCCAGGGAAACACTTTCACTACCTTCAGATTTCTTGAACTCATCTATGATACTTGGGAACAGGCTACAGATGGATTCCCGTCTATTTACTCGTTTGTGGCTGCTAGACCGTCTGACGACGCCCGAGTGCTTGAGACTTTCGCTGCGTTTTAGGTTCTCCTTCCGTCTAATATCCGAAGGCTTGATGCTCTTTGGAACGCTGGGACAGGAGTCCTTCAGCGCGATGATCACTGAGTGTCTGATAGCCGGAGTGTCAAAATCTTGGATATCGTCCTCATCAATTTCAATTATTTTCGGTTTCTTTTCAGGCTCAGGTTCTTTGGTTGCTTTCCCGCTTTCTGAAGTTTCCTTCAGTTTCTCCTCCAAAGAAGTTAGATTTGTGTTGACGGCCTCGACTTGCTCTATTGCATCAATATCTTGTGTCTTAACCCCGTACTCTTGTTCTATGACCTCTTGCTCTTTCTGAAGAACAATTTTCCTCTCTTCTTCCTCTTCCCGAAACACTTCCTCTTCCAGCTGCTGCAGAGCGAGTTCAGGTGGTGGAGGAGGCAAGGGATTATCCTCAAGAAGGACCTCCTCTTCTCCAAGAGGGGGTGTGGGTGGCAGTGGCCAGTCTTCAACAGAGCCTACATCATACTCGCCCCCAGACGATCCCAAATCCGACGTCTCCGAGCCGTCGAGGATGAGCGTGTGTTCGCTAGGTTCTGTGGGTCTGGAAGACAAGAATGAGCTGGAGATGCTTTTCTCCGCCGACTTCTGGAGAGCCTCTTCCGAGTGTTCGTTGGAGGTGTTCGACCCTGGCGATGAGAGGGAAGAAATGGTACTGAGTGGGGGTGTTGGGTTCCCTGTGTCGACGCTCAAGCTCACGAAGGGGTTCCACGCACGCTTCACAGGCTCGCTCTGCCTCGCCGCGAGTTGTGACAAGAAGTCTGGCTTTGGGGGTAAGTCCGGCCTGTGCCTCGGTAAAGTATCGTATAGATGCTCCTCTTTTTCTTGTTCTCCCGTCGCGTTCTCTACGTTCTCGTAGATGTGCTCGTCTTCTCTCCCAATGTGACCATTCTCATAGAGGTGTTCTAGGGCGAGGTCTTCCTCAGCGTAAGGGAACAGGCCAGAGGTACACTCACTGAGCGTTAGATACAAGGGGTTGTCAAGGGATGGCAGCTCCACCTCAAGCTCCGTCTGCTCTCCCTTGTCTTCTGTGGAGATGACCTTGACTTTGGGCTCTGCTTCTACAGCCTCCTCCTTGTTTCTTGGCTTGATGTCGTTGGGATCGAGCTGGAACTTGACTGCGAGGAGCTTCTGGTCTTTAGGCCCCTCCTCCTTATAGCCGAGGTCTTTCACCTGTGAGATGTACTGGGAGACGGCGGAATCGAGCTCGCCTCTGAAGGCCGTGAGACTCAACGGGCCGTCTGCGACGTCGTCATGAAGAGGGACGCACGTGGCGACGTTGACCTCCGTCTCATCACCGCCAGCGCCAGACGTCTGCTGAGGAAAGAAAAAAAAATTTGAGTTAGTTCTGCTGGTGCTGCGTAAACAAAGTCATCTGGGGGACCAGTAATTACGGTCCCCGTACGAACAATGTTTGTTTTCACGTCACCATAAGTGTGTATCTGGTAAGGCAAATTGAAAGCAATACTGTGCACGCATAATGTAACATTATCAGGTATCAAATTCCAGTGCATGGGAGACAGTCAGTGATCACCACAAGCACACGAGAGCCACAGGGTAAAGCCAATCACTCATGAATTTCATCGAATTAAGTGAAGCATACCACAACATGAATTAAGAATCTCCTTTCCCGCACAGCTCATGGGACCATCCAGGACCATAAACATGTTAAGAGTCAAATTGTCGACCACTGAAAACCTTCACCTGCTGTAAGAGTATGAAAAAAAAAAGAAGAACAGTAATTCCTCAACAATGAAGACTTTCACTTGATAATCAACCACGAGAAAACCTACGAGAGTGCGTCATAAAAAACAGCCATTACTGAGTTTCACAAAACCTAACCCAACAACAGCCTCCATTACTGAGTCTGTTGCGGGTATTCTTCTGTCTAACTTCTGCAATGTTGAGGACTGGGGGAGGGGTTCGGACACACAAGTATCAACCTGGACTTTTGTTAGGTTAATACATAGGTGATGAGCTTATGCAAGTGACGCAGGATGATGGTAAGAAGGTGAGGCCAGGTGAGGTAAGGCGAGATGAGGTAGGCAGGCATGACAAAGGTCCCGTAGGAGTGGTGCGTCGCGCCTGGGGCTCATGGTGCAGCTACAGGAGAGGTGGCGCGCCAAGGTCCCAAGGTTGTGCAGCGGAGGGGAAGAGGATTTACAGATTTCCCTTTGATCTTCTACCGATGCATCAGACGGGAGGCAGTTGAGATTCCATGGTTAGTATAGTATGCGGCGGCTGACGGGTTTGTGCTGCAAGAGTAAAGGCGTTGACGATTTCGTACGGGGGGTAAAGGGAGGCGTCAGTATTAACGTAGAGTTGCTACCGACGATGAAGACGTCCCACGAGCGCTCCACATAGGAAAAAGGAGCCTACACTCACATGGAAGACGTTTCCAAGCGCTAATGCACCAACCTGACTACTAACACAAGTGGCTCCCGCAAGGGTATTTAAAAATAAGTAAAGTTGGCGTGGCCGCTACGTCCATTACGGTGGGCTCTGCTGGTTTATTGACCTCCTAAAGCAAAAGTCAAAACTGTCGACCAGCAACGGGCACTCGAAGGTCATCTGAGGTCACATTAGGTTACCGTCAGTTGCTTAATGAGGAAATCACATTGGGCCAGGCGTCTGAAGCTGGTGGTGACTGATTTCGCCGTTGTCAAGAGAGTACACGAACCTGTGGTAGCTATGGCTAATTTCACCACACGTCTCTCATAAAACCCACCAACACGACAGCCCCCCCACCAATGAACCTCCCAAGACCTACCTGTTCCTACCACAATAATAAATAAGTTCCTCTTCTCTTCCACTATCACAAACAACCTCGGTAAGACCCAGTGGTCTGTTGCTCTTTGAGTCCGGTTGTAATCAGTTGTATTCCATAACAGCTTCCATCACCACACCTCTCACGAGGCCGAACCGAACTTCTCACCAGAGCCTACCACCACACCATCCAAGAGTGAGCACCTAACGAGAGCGTACCATCACAGCAGCTTCCATCGCGCAGTGTACCACAGTGCCACAACGAGACACTGCCATCGTCGCCAATGCTGTGTGTCGTCGTGGTGATCCCTTCCATCACATTCACACGTGACCAGCCCTCTCCTTTCCCACTCGTCCCACCCTCCTCACTTTCTAACGTCTTCTGACAGTCAGCTGCAAGCCATATGTCACCGACAAGCCATTTATTTACCATGATAAACACATTACCGAAATATCCATCACGAGAATCATCACGTTTACGTTGATACGTGGGGCCTCCCGGTTTTCTACGAGCGGAAGAAAAGACACTGTGGCGTTTAGTACCGCGCTCAACCGGTCGTAGGATCACTAAGACCCAACACGTTAATGGCAGATGTTGTCACAGGAGAATCATGACAGTTGCCTGAAGGCGATAACAGGTCTAACTGCGCCGGTCTCAGAGCCTTGCGGTACGCTTATCACACAAGGGTACGAACCATGACACGTTCCATGACGGGCGCCGTGGGGCAAATCATAATAATCTTACACACAATACGACTTTAAAATCACGCTAAAAGCAACTGTCCTGTGAGGGGGGGGGGAAAAAGAAAGTCTTTTCAATCCCATTTGTTACGGCAATTGACGACACACACGCTCCACCAACACCAAGAATACCTTAAGGTTGGTAATGTTGGTACTTGGCTCCTGTGCTGATCTTTAGGATAAAGCGAGGAACGACTTGTGGCAAATACATAGGTCGATTGAGAAGGTCGATCACAAGTGTCTTAAGAGCATGACAGGTGTTTGAGCGTCGAATGATGCTTGATTACAAGTGCGAGTAGCATTAAATGTTGTTTAATTACAGGTCTTTGGTTCATAACAGGATTTTTGGTTACAGGTGTCTACGAACGAGTCAGGTGCCTTTGAGCTCTACAAGAAGTTTAACTACAGATGCTTTAGAGCGGTCGAGGAGGCTGATCACAGGTGTCGGTGGCTGCTACAGGTGACTTGTTATGGACATATGGGAGCTTAACGACAGATTGACCACGAGTACTGACAGGTGTCACCGCAGAGTCATCACACGCAGGTGTAGGACCACACTAGCAATGACGGGTGTTTGCTCGAGGTAGTGACAGGTGTCGACGACACAGCATCTGTCCGGGTGGGGTTGCTGCAGATGAACGAAGGTGATGGAAGTGTCATCAATTCCGTCATGTATAACAATGAACACTGTTCATTTCTGCAGCTTCATTACCTTTTCCCCATGACCTCTTTTGACCCTGGCCACTCTTGTGACCCAAGCATATCATATTCCTATAACCAGGACAGTGAAGATACAGCAGATAAAAAAGGGACATTCTGGAAAATCGAGGGAAAAATACAATGTGTTTCTCATGGGTGTTGCTGTGTCCGTCCCTCGTACGTATGTACGTACATGGCCGAATTATTAGCCAACCGCAGTTGTTTGAGAGAATGTGTATATGTGAGTGTGTGTGTGTGTGTGTGTGTGTGTGTGTGTGTGTGTAACCAGATACACACGCAGCTCTAGGCCATCTGCTACCCTGGCATAAGGGCGTCAGTTGCAAGGCTCACTTTGGCTTACTCTCACTCCCTCCCTCTCACTCTACTCTCCCCTATCTTCACTCTCTTCCCCCTTCTCCCATCAGGATTTTTCCACTAGAACTGATCAACACACAACTGTCAACGTTATCATAAAAGAATAAACATATTCTAACAATTCTGAGTTTCATCTCACTTGATACACGAGCGTCTCTTGTTCGTAACATTAAGATCAAGTGAAGAGATACATGGGGAGCCGCTGCTTCCCTCAGCCCATCCTTTGGTCTAAGGTCGAGCGAATCACATGAAACAACCAGAATCCCGTCATTACTGCAGCAGCGGAGGAGTGGCCAGCCTTCGTCGGCCGAACACGGCCTCCGGGAACCATCCAAGACCGACTGACCTGGTCTTACAGCCACGTGAGGTCTTCAGATTGCTCAGTGGAACACACACGCAACACATGCAAGCATCTTGTCAACAATTAAAAACAAACGATGATTGTACAATCACAAGCAAACATTTATTCCACAGTGAACAATGACAACAGGGAAGTGCTGGAGGATAGATAGATAAGTCAGGTGTAGGCACCGCCGCACATCTGTAACCCACTCGAACATGTGTCGACACCTGCGTCCCAACCAAGCCTGTATAGGCAACAGTAGATGGCAGGTGAGGCAGGCGACGCACGTGCTTGGGGGAGCTGGCAGCCACGTCCACACAGATGCGAGCCATGCAACGCCCCGGCCCGGCCGTGCGGAGAAACCCGCCAGGCTGGTGGAGTCCGGAGGGGGTGGATGTGGATGTGGGTTGGCGGGGAGGGAGGGAGGGGTGGAGCCATTGTGGCCGGGAAGGGGTGGCAGGTGCACATCTGGGACACGCAAACACAGCCATCGCCGACCTGCCGCCCCAAGTTGGACAGCTTCCTCATCAAGATGTAAGGGTACGCTGCTCCCCGCGCACTGGGAGATGACCGAGGGTTAACTGTCACCACTTGGAAAGTAAGACAGCCGTCGGAAACACGGTTGTCACCACTGGAAAATGGAGGGAACGGTGGAAGACATGATCGTCACGGCTGGCAAAGCAAGAAAATTCTTCCCTCATTTAAACGGACGGGAAGGATTCCCTCATCTCTGGTCCTCGGGCTCTCGTCCTCAGTATCAGCGGGTCTTCATGAGTCTCCGGAGGTCTGACACATTGAACATTATACCCAGGAATGTTAAAGCGTCTGGCCTTGAATATCATGATCAGGTTTTTACTGCTCCATGAGACCTCTTGATGAATACAATAAAGGCATTTTACATTCTTGTTTCAGGCTTCGTGCTGACTACCCGTTCATTATGACCTTCATTCAGGTCATTCTTCCCTCAACCAAGTCATCGTTCTGGTGTTTACATGAGTCGATCTGCCGTGGATATTTCCTTTCGTCTCTCAATGCTTTCCCCC
>JAUUDY010497956.1:0-10648 GCA_032361765.1 Panulirus inflatus | reverse complement strand
CAGAGGTTCCCATCGTTTATATCACTATAACAAAGTCAGCTCTCGTTATTGAGAATAGTGTTGCTGGGCAGTGAGTGTTACTTGGTAATGAGTGTTGCTGGGCAGTGAGTGTTACTAACAGTATCCTTCCTGACCCTAGTGTTGCTGACACTAGTAGTGTTGCTGGGTAGTGAGTGAATTTGCTCCGGGTGTTCGCGTCAACACGACAGTAACACTCTACTCTTTCTCCTCAACAGTTTCTCACATCAGATCCTCTTTCTCTCTCTCTCTCTCTCTCTCTCTCTCTCTCTCTCTCCCCTGGCTTACAGCAGGATGTGGCGCAGCGGAGACGAAGGTACCCACTCAGCTGGGGCGTAGCGTCCATCATGCGGCCGCCCCGCTGGAGTAAGTCACACCTGCATATTGCAAGGCGGAGGACCAGCTTGTGTCAGACGCTCGAGGGAGTCGCCTGAGGAATGCCACCAACGAACAAATGATGCTTGCTAATGGCTGTAGATGACAGGGAAGTTAGAACTCCGGTCTGTCAAAGACACGACTTTTGATAAGGAGGACACAGACGTTGGTCTGACACCAGACAGACCCAAAGAATTCATGACCAAAAAGTTTATAAGACACAGACACCAGACTGAGCTTGAGAGAGTCCAGGAAAGAGAAAACGAGCCATACGAGGAGACATTAACGATACCCAAACTATCTTCATCACACAAGCGAAGGCTTCGTTCTGGGTTAACAGGAGCTCCACGTAGGTGTAGTGTTCCAAACACACACAGGATACGCTGGGCTGAGCCTTAGAAGTAAAAAGAATTAAACCGACCTACGGAAATCCTGATAAAGAGAATTATCAAAAACAGGAATAAACTGCCTGCTTCTGTCATAATCATCAACACAACAGAATCATTTAAAAAGAAACTGGACGATTATTTCCAATCGTTAAGTTACCAATAAGTAAATAAAGAAAATCATCTTTCGCCAGATAACATCGCTCCAAGGCAGCGTGTCGTCCACTACCCGTACACTGTATATGTCTATGTTGCAGCGCACATATCATGGTATGGTTTAGCTAAAGCCACACTACATGTAAGCTGGTATTCAAGCTGTGTCCCAGCACAAGCTGAAACTCAACAGCTTTCCTTAGAAACGATGACGGGTCTCAGGTCAAACTTAACTTGCATCACGTAAACGGGTCAAATCTACCACCACGTCCACCATCGATGTCAGGTCATTGCTGATGAACGAGGTCATACTGCTGATACGAGGTCATGGCTGTGTCGAGGCCACATCAGGACGAACATATCGGGTCACAAGATGCAACGGGTCACAACTATATCGGGTTCACAGCGAAGCTATGTGTACCCAGAGGTCTGGAATTCGAAGCCATGAAGCCATGTGGGACGCCCAGCCATACACGATGTGTTCAGACCCGAGCTTACCTCTCAGCTCGACCCAGCAGGCCCAGCCTGGTTCCTACCTTTCACCTCCACCCGATAAACCTGTCAATATCTACGGTACCTTCTGCAGGAGAGGGATGTTGTGGCTACAGCTGTGGCTGGGGACGAAGGTTCTCCACAATGTGGCTGTGGACGAACACTCTTCAGAAGGTCGCTGTGGCTGTGGGTTGGAGCGAACACACTGTGGCTGTGGGTGAGGCTCTTCACACCAGTGGACGCTCTGCTGGTGGCGCCTCTAGTGTCTCTTTTACCTACACTCGCCACACTTCATCGACTCCAGACTCCGCCTCTCCATCTCCTGACGGGGCCGTGGGCGTGCAGGCCCCTCCTGCGCCGCCTACGACCCTACTACCGCACCTGATTTCACTTTCCCCTCTCGCTGGTGAGCACTCACGGGTCACCCTCGCTCAGTCTCTCATATTTGCACTCACAAATCATGATAATCATGAACATAAACAGTCAGGTGTGTGTGGTAGATTCCCGGTACAATTATACTCACAGTATGGTACACTCTGGTACGCTGAAGTGTATGGTACGCTGGTTTCTTCAACAGTGTGGTTAGCTTGGACTAGAAGCCTGGTCTGGTAGCCTGTACAAACAGCCTGGACTGGTAGTTTACACTAACAGCCTGGTCTGGTGGTTAGGCCTTGCAGCCTGGACTGCTGGTCTGGACACGTACACGACATGTACTGAAGGCAACCATATTCTCATGTGAGGTAAAGGGATGAGGAAAAACGAGGAGCCGTCTTGACGAAGTAATGAGCTCCTCCTCAGATGTGGGTGCGAGGCTGCTGCACACCTGGTCTGTCCTCCTACGGCGCCTCCTGCAGCAGGACATGACTTTCACGCCTGCGTTTCTCCCCTTGTTGGGCAGGTGGTGGGGCGAACGTGGGTGAGGCCTTCGGCCGACGCTCTAACATGTTTAGAAACCAGAACAAAAAAAAAAAAAAGCAACAAACTCTTTTAGATACAGATCTGAAAATATTTTTAAACCATATTCTTTTACAATTAGTTTCAGCAGAGAACGAATATAAATATTTTCTCTTTCGTGATACTGTAGAATTATATGTTCGGTGGAAAAGAATTTATGCTGTGTTTAAAGATTTCGAATTCGTATTCTTAACATTCATAGAAAGTGAACGATAAGTTTGGCTTTGCGTGACAATTGTAAATAAATGGTCAGATGATGATCATGCAGTCTTTCACCAGTTCATCACTTGCATCACCGCTTACCAGTGGATTACATACGTCATCGTCACACTGGGGATAGAAATGAATTCGCCTGCCACTGTGGGGGACGTCGTCCACTTGGAAATATATTGAGGAACACTGCATTCCCCACTGAAGATCGGTGTCTGACAGCGAAGCGGGCGAGGCTACTGTACATTCTCAGGTCTCATAATGAGGTGACCTGAGGGTCCTACAGGGTCACCACAGTTCTCATACTGGTGATGAGGTGACCCCTGGACACAAGGAGCCATAAGCTTGAAGGCAGAGCCCTGGTCGATCATGATATACCTCATGAAATATTCGACCTATGGTCGGAGCTTGGCTGCTGGGCTTTGGTCGATGTCTGCGTCTAATTTCAACGCGACTCTAAATAGTAATCTCTCGGTCCTGCCGTAACACTGGCGTTAATTACTAGGCTTTCTAGAGTCAAGAAGAGTAAAGGATTTTGCAAGAAGTAATTTGGCTGGTGTGAGCGGCAGCAGCAGATTATGACGCGAGACGTCCAGGCCCTTACTCTCACTAGCGCGGCGTTGCCAGCCGTGGGCGGAGGGGAAAGTTATTGTACCCTGAATAAACATCGACCGGGTTTCTAACGAAGCTCTTCATATTCTTATTTTCTCATGGAAGATAAGACTAGGACGACAGTTGACGTGTAAGGTATGATGGTTACCTTTGACGTTGTTTGTTTAAACTTCCGACGTTCATTTAAGGAGAAAATTCGCTGAGGATATTGGTCAACGCTTGTACGCTACGTCAGAATGATTTTCGATAAGGTTTGTCGTAGTCTTGGCTTAACTGCGTTGTACATCTACGATGGTCAAGTCTACTTTGAAAGTTGTATTCTTTTGCGTGTGTCATCTGAATTACTTTCCTCCAGCAGTACAACCCGACTGGTGGACAATTATTATAATCGTTTGAATCTAAATAGACAACCGGTTTTAAATCCCCCCGATCGTGACTCACATAAGACCCCGCGAGCGTACAACTTTCTCCTGTATTGTACAAATACGTAATTACTGACACAACTCAAACAAGTTCATATATAACAGTGGCTGATTGTATCATTGCGACACATCAGTACAGCTGAAGATGTAGTACAGGAGAGGCTGTACAGTACAGAGGCGGCAGTAAAGTACATCACCAGCGCTGGACGAGTAGAAACGTAGATCAGTACTACCAATTTTCAGGACCACCCAGTGGAGAGGCGGCGCAGTACTGCCAACACCTGAGGACCAGTGGAGCTACCTACCCCTACCTGGGGCAGGACTCCCCTCGTGCCTCGTCCGCCTCACCATCATCCGCTAACATGACCCTGCTCGTCAGGTTTCCTCCTAAACAATTCTCTTTTCGTTTATACTTTTTCTTCATCAGTATTTTTAGATCTAGTGGCACCTGCAGCCACCAGCCCCGACGCCCGAGGTGGGAGGGAATGTCACCGATACTGAAGGCGTCTCGGCGCCGCCTCTACGATGGGCCTCCGGTGCTGCCATGGCACCACAACATGCCTTTGTTGTATACCTGGGAGAGACGGTCGTCCACAACACCTCACAGCGCCTCTGGTGATGCTGAGCTTCACGCCTGAGGCCCCCTGACTTGTGCTGTGGGATGCGCTGACGTTAGCCAAGGGCCTCCCGCTCCCCCGGGGGAGAGGAACTATGCCTGATGGGACTCAAGAGCCTCCATCTCCCTAAAGCGAGGACTGTGGTCGACGCGACACAGTGGTCTTCCTCACCCCGGTCTCAGGGGTCTTCCTTCGCTACTTCCGTTGACAACGTCAGGTTTGCGAGTGGGTCGCTGGACGGGTGCGTCACAGGGAGCCTGACTCGTCAGTTTATTTCAGATAACTGTTCTTTTACGTCCTGCTGGGAATCACCTTTGTTGAGATAGAGCCAAGATAATTCGCCGCTGTTGAAAGTTTCATGATCTGCAGAACGTCAGGATGTCGTGCTAGCCAGCGGGAGGAACTCTTCGTCCTCGGTGACCCTAAAGTGATGGTGGGATGATCCTGGTGTGACAGAGGACGTGGGGACAACAATGAGACAATAGTCTCCCCTCAGATCGGGCTGATCTGCAGTGAAATGGGAGTTTTTGTTGTGAGGTGATGGCGGATTTTCATGGTGGTTGCAAAAACGCTTTACCTGCCATTTGATATTCTTCTCTTTCTAAAACTAGTTGGATGAGTGTCAATACTAAGGAGTGGAAGAGAAAATATCTTGCCATTTTTTTTAAGAAAGACGGTAGAGAAAACACGCTAAAGTTTAGGTCAGTATCACTGATCAGCTTTGCTTGTATACTAATGGAAGAAACAACAGAGAACCACAGGGATGAGAGCTTGCACAAGAGGTTCTTTGGTGTTACGGATCTTCTGGACTCTTACAGGAAGATGGCAACTAACAAGAAAAAACAGAGGACGGCAAAATATGTTTTTGACTGTTGGTGGATGTCATACAGCCTCCGCTAGAAGCTAGAACTGTATTTATCTTTCTCAGATGACATACGAAGGAGGTCACTTTCCTGAATGCAAATCTATGTTAACGGACGAAGAGAGGACACAGAGATGCCTTCTCCAACTGGGTAAAAGTAACCAATGGTATTCCACAGGGTCTTGGACCCCCTGCTCATAATCTGTAAAAATTAGCTCATCAAAGCATTCGAGACGTGTTAGTAGGTGATTGAAACTCTTGATAAGGAGTCTTCAGATCTACGGCACTCTATAATGAACTCTGACCAGCTCCATCATGGGTCACATACAGAGACTAACATCGTTCAAACCAACAAAAAATTATGCACTGAAGATAGGAGGAGATGAGGCCAGTCTATGCCTACCATTAACTATCATCTCACCAATTACACAGTTTGTCACGAGCAAACCACATTAGAAGACTTGCAACGGAGGTAAGTTATATGATATGAAATGTGGGGGAAAAAAAAGCTGTCTTCATCTACGCTGACGAAGGAGCAGAGATGGTCACCAGCTTGACCATCCGAGTGAAGGCAGCGTAGCCACGCGCTTGAGCGGGTGTAGCGTCGGACAACAAGAACTGCACCTGAAGTGAGAGCTACTGCGCTGCAGGCAGAGGTCAACAGCCGCGGAGAAGGACAAGTGAAGATAAGATGAGAGAGTCAAATTCGTCTGTGGACTGGACGATTTGGATGTGGAAACGCCCTCGAAATGGGGCGGAGCCGCTCAGCTCCGTGTATCAACACGAAGCTAAACAAGACGAGTTAGAGAAGTGTGGGAACATTTCAGTGGTATGAGAATAATCGACGATTGCGAAAAAAAAAAAAGTCTGAGTAAATAGTGAACGTCGAGAACGACGAGAAGTTCAAGTGATCGTATGAGAGAAAAAGGGAAAGTACGAGAGTGAGGCTCCCTGCCTCTCCTGGTGTTGGCGTCCTCCGAGCCGCCTACCACGGGCCGATGGCGACCTGACAACCCGTCCGCTCACACAGGGTAAGTCCTCAAACACGCACTCACAAGACCAACAACAACAACAACAGGCAAACAAAAGCAGACACAGTGCCTCTCCCCCTCCCCCCCAGCCAACCTGAGCAAAGACAGGTTCATCATCATCGCTGGTGACGCGTGTCAATCAGCGAGGGAGAGGGTGGCTGCTGGGGCCGAGCTCCGCCGTGACCCTACAGCCGTTACCAGGGTCACATCCCGGTGCTGTAACACACACACACACACACACACACACACACACAAGCGCGAACCCTCCACTGAACAAGAGAGGTAAACAATGATGCACGGTGCAGGGGTACCACCTGAGTGGGGTACCTCCAGGCCCCAGGTGGGGTACCTCCAGGTGGGTGGAAACTTTCCAACAAATGCAAGTAACGTCCTGAGTGAGGCCACACGTGACCCCAGGACTGGATTATGTATTTAATGGGAGACTCTTCAACTCTGACTTCATCTTCCAGACACATATACTCTATACCTAATTACTCATTAAAGACAAATATTAATTAATCATGAGATGACATATGATGATAACTGACGAAATTAAATGTAATACAACAGCCTAACCCGTGTTAACTATCAGAGTAATAAACGGCTGCTTGTTTGGGTTTTAAGCCTATTAGCTAACAGGGTCATTAAGGCCTATCAACTAACTGGGTCATTAAAGCTATTACCAAATCATAATCACCAACACAACAATCTTATAAACCTTCTTTAAATGTATAACAGTATAATTCTAAGACCATACACGCTCTCACTGCACACATTAACCTTTCTTACGCAACACATACTGTCGTATCATCCTCAGCAACGTTACGGTAACATGTTAACTCACCAGGCTTGAGGATGAGACACTTGTGACAACGTAACACTCACTCTTGCTACTTGCCTTTCACTAACCGGCCGCCTCGCGAGTCTCTTATTTATATACTTGGGCGCGGGTGCCAGCTGTAGGACGATCTTCCAGCACCGCTCCCGATCTTTTCCGACATTTCGCCGACCATAGGAGGGAAAGAGGGAGTCAGTGAAAAGAAAAATATGTGAGTGGCTTAAACCCTTCGGCGCTGTATTGCTTTTTATCACCAGACCGTAGGCGAGGAGACTCTTGCCTCTTGTATTACTGGGTATGGAGCTTTTCCTGAGCATTACTCTCATGACTACAGATGAGAGCTACATTCCACTCTCTGTTCAGGATCGCATTAGTTCTATTGTGCCTCACGAAACTAGAGGAACAGTAGAACTCACGAAGTGAGCATTAGTTTCAACGACAACACATTTAAAACACTTGTTAAAACATCAGGAAATTGATGCATGGGCGGTATTCGTTGATCTCCCACGCCTGGTCAGGGAATGGGTTAGGCTGTAATCTTCAGGCGAAGATGAAGAGCACCTGGCGTTTTGAGGAAGTGCTTTTTCATCAGATAACCTCGTCATGGACCATCAGGTCTCGTGTTACCTGTTCTTCCCATAATCTCCCGTGTACTGTCTAAATGAATCAGAGGTGTTACCTGTTCCTCCCAGGTACTCCCATGTACTAACCTTGAAATGATTTTCAACCACATTTTCTTTCTTACATCTTACCTTAACTATGTTCACGGGAATGCCACCAGAGTCCACATGCAGATCACCCAGAAGTTTAGACTACTTTTCTTGTTTATATACAACAGAATTTACTTGAAAGCTGTTACCTCGGAACTCGTTCCAATTTAAAACTTTATTTCGAGAATTCTTAACCTTAAACTTGCTTTATGCCTCAACAAGCAACAGGAAAACGTGTATCGCTCCTGCCAGGACAGTAATGTGTTCTTGTACACAGTTTATGGAGAAGGCCGAGAGATTTGCCCCAAAAACACTTGTCTCAGCTGTCTGGTCTTAAATCTGAGTTCACCCGTGTAACTAAGAGTTAATGCAGCAAGTTTCTCTCAGTAATAGGATGGAAGGTGTGGTGATCGTTATATGTATAATGCACCAGAACCATGCATAGAACTCTGACCACAGGTGATCGTCCTGCTGGACTGGCTCAAAAAAATTACGCATTGCCATCAAAAGCAAACCATGAGAACTTTTGATCTTGGTCTACAAGGCCAGTGGCGCACCCGCCGCTATTTTCTGACGTGGCTCGGGGTAAATGAACCACCATCTTGGCAGCTCAAACCTGGTCCCAAGAAATAACCATCTCTTTCGAAAATCGAAGTCCCACCTGTGTGTTCGCCGCTCTGTGGATGATGAGGAGCTTACAGAGTCTGCAGGAGCCTGATCTGACCAGAGATGGGAAGACTTCTATAACCCTGGCTTTAAAGTTGATGACTTTAAGAGATCCAGCACCAAATAATTCACAATGGAAATATATTATAGTTAGATCTGGTCATAAAGATTCCTGATAATGAGCCTTTCCCTTGCGTGTCCAGGGTCGATGATTCTGCCTAGCCTTCGATAGGGCAGAAAAAATGTCCTTTACGATTATCTTTTCGTATATTTCCTATACATGAGAGATACTCTTATAAACATATAGGTTTCATTCACCTCTTACAAATAATGCAGTAGCATGGTCTAGTATCAAAGTATTCTGCTGGAGTGCACTTATTTCTTGACAAAGACATTTTGGAACATATTATGGAAGGTGTTCTTAGTGAAGCGTCTAGGTCTATAGTTTATAACGTTTAGGTACAGTAGTGGTCCAAATTCAGTTTCAAACAAACGAATGCATTTCAACTTCTTGTCCTCAACTTATTCCTGTAGCCACTTTCACACCTGCTGCCAGTAGGGCACTCTGAGGACTCTGTCAAAACTCTTTCTTTAGGTCAGGTGTCAATCGAAGAAAAATCTCCTGCTTCGGTTTGAGATAAAGATTCTCCCGGGAGACGAGCGGAAGGTATCGACCCAACGCCACCATCGATCGTCAGGCAAGCCCGAGTGACTTTGGGCTACGTTGTCTCTAAGACTTACCTCAGGATTTGACATAAGATTTCATAGCATCAAATTAAATTGATTTGCACATATTTATCAATGTATGATGAGGAAGATGTTAACATATATACATATATATGTTTACATATATTCTTTCTATGGAATAAAAAGGGGGGTTTAACAACGTAATGCCATCTTATCGAACTGGCTATTTTCTTTATCTTTTGTTGGCTTCTCGTTTCTATTGACGTTGACTCACCGTTGGCCAGTGTTTGCACACTCACGCTCTGTACACAGAGACACAGTCACACTCCGTACATAAACACATTCACACTCGGTACACAGAGAGACACAGCTGCACTCCATCATATTCAAACACCCACACTCTGTACATACAGACAAGCACACTCCGTGCACAGACACACTAACACTCTTGTAAACAGACACTGACCTTCACATAAGTAACAACTAACATGTCTCTTGACATGAAATGTTCCAAGGTAAGGTCGCTACTTAACTGAATTACGGATGAATTATATCCCCTTGTTCCTGCTCAAGATAACAGCAGTTACGTACTGATTCTATTACAATATTTAACGTCCTAAATAATGCCAAAAATCATGGGCTAGTTACATTTATTTTATGAATATTATTACAACTGGTGTTAAGAGTCAGGTGTCTTCATCTACCAACAAAACAACTGATGTCTGGATATATTCGGAGAAAAAATGAACAACCTTTACACCGTTGGCTGTGTCTATTCCAATTAAAATAGGCGAGTCTAACTTTTGAAAGGTAATATTGAGTTTCTTTCCTTACAACGCTATGTAGGACTACCTCCCCAAAAAACTCATTTGTCAACGTCAATTGCCTGGCAACGTTCATTTGTCAGTTGAGGACCTGATCAATACGTTGTGGTGCCCTCAACGAGCAATGTGTCGTTCGGTATTGCCTTTAGGGAATGAGCGGGAATATCCAGCAAGCCAGTTACTTCCTCCAGTACCAAAATCTGTTGAACATTATTTACATGACCAGGAAAAAACTACCATAGTTGGTTGGTTATTTGGGATTTAAACCTATCGACTGTCAGGGTCATTTGAGGTCGTCAGTGATACGTAACGACCATCATTCGAAAAAGAATTCTCGTGTACCTCTTTCAGGTGTTCAAGGTATATATATATAAGGCCATATATGCTCTCAGTGCGTGTGAGATTACCCTCAAGGTACCTTTTGCCATATGACCATTCTATCAAATGCAGGAAGGGAAACAGTGGCAAGAGGGCCAAGATAACGTAAGCAGAGGCCCCAAGGATCACATCACTAAAATCCCGGAACAATCAGATAAAGTGCACGGGGGAGAATCGACGTGTTCAATCCAACGTTGACGATGTGATAAAGATTCTTGATAAATCTTCTGTAAAGTGGAATACTATATAGGGCAAACCAATTCTTGAAGACTGAAGATATACACTGAAGTTCGTTAGCTCATCTGTGAGGTCTAGTGTTTAGCACTTCACTAGGGATTAGGATGAGATTAGTGGACAAGAAAATTTATTGAAATATGTAGTGTCTAATCCTGGAGAAAATAACCTTCATACTG
>JAUUDY010497845.1:0-10648 GCA_032361765.1 Panulirus inflatus | reverse complement strand
TCTCTCTCTCTCTCTCTCTCTCTCTCTCTCTCTCTCTCTCTCTCTCTCTCTCTCTCTCTCTCTCTCTCTTCTTTTCTCTTCTATTCCTTTCCCTCCCTCTCAACATTGGGTCTTCACTTATTGCGTTTCTGGTAGACAATAAGTGCCTGAGAGGATCGTGTCTCAGATCAATGAATGAGCTTTCCTCTAATGTCGACGATGCAGTCTTGCAACTCATCGAGATAGAATACCCTCCCTCTAATCATCCTTTCTGCCGAGTCTCTTACTTTCTGAAAAGCTGCAGAAGGAGGGATGAAGACAGTGGAAGCGATGGCCGATGAATAAGAGAAAGTGCAGGAAGAAGAGGAGAATAAAGCAATTTAGAAACAGAGAAGAATGAACACTAAGGGATAAAAACATTAAAAAACACAATAACAATGAGACACCTCGAAAGAGATGCAAAGAAACAGGAGAGAAACTAGAGACTTATAATAGAAATATAATGAAATGGAAAACAGAAAGATATAACATTCCTTCTTGCCCTTAACAGTCTTTAAACATATAAAATGAGGGACGTAACGCGGAGAATTCTAACGGTTGATGACTGATGTTTAGGAAGAAGGATCCTTATATAACTCAACGAATACTGTCTCGTTCAACCGGATTAGCAGAAAGTCGTGAATTGGTTCGGATGAGGTCGTAATTCTGGAGCATCGGGCAACCTCTACGATATGGGGATGATAGTTATCCGGGATATCACATATCATGTATGATTTGAGGATAGAAATATAGTTATTAAATTCAAATATTTGACCCTCTCGACATCTACATAGAAGATGCAACTCATAAACGCAAATCAGATAGTGGTATCTTGTAGTGGAATTTTCAGACAGAGTAAAAAGACAATGGGAACAAATATAGGAAAAGCGTCAGGCAGATATTCACAGAGACAGACAGTCAGACCGAGAGACGGTCCAAGAGAAGAGCTAGATAGATATACAGAAAGACAGACAGTCAGCCACACATATATACAGAAAGATAAACATACAGACAGGTAGATAGACAGATAGAAAAAGAGACATAGGCAGACAGAGAAACAGGTTATCCTAACCAGAGAATAAGAAATTTCTTTAAAGAGAAACTCGCCTATTTTTCCTTTAAAGTTAGCGACCTGAGGAATCTGGATATTAAGGTTCATAAGACCAATTATAGGGACTGGGGAGCATTACACATGACATGGATACATGACTAGAAAATACATCCTTTAGGGAATGAACCCTGAATGCGCAGGGATAAGACAGATAACAGAACAATGTTCATCATACGTGTATGATTAATTGGCCCGAATGGTTAAACATATATATTTGCAGACAGATCATTAGATGTTCGCAGTATGTATCGCCTGAGTGTGCGGATTATAAAGAGATGGCATAATTAATTTTAGTGTAATTACAAAGAATGTTGTACGTATGTGTGTTTGAGTGTATGCTTATGTCGCCGGGTGTATGAGGCAAGGATCTAAATAGAAGAATTTAGCAGCTTTAAGAAATAAGAACGAGAAGAGATTCTCTTTATCACTCACCTCACAGGTTAGTATGTGAGATACAAGAAATCTTCATAAGAATAGATATAATCTGCAACAGATGTGAAGAACTACAAGATATGGGTGTAGCGTGTCCAGGAACACACATTCACACCAGCCTGGTGCAGGATGAGAAATGAGTATCTTGCTGCTCGTTTTCATGAGACGAAAGTGCATTGTTAACGCATTAGCAATGTGTTATGAGTAATTACCTGTTAAAGCTAAAGAAAAGAAGAAACATCGATCCTGCAGTCTGAAACTAAGTCTAGATTAGATTTAACCAAGTCAACTGAGGTTAATGTTACTATCAAATTGAATAGAGAAGTGTAGATTTAGTCTGGACTCTATACACCTTTGCATTGGTCGCTTCACTACCTTCGCACATCCTCGTTCGAACGTTAACTTTTGAATATGAATATGCATTCATCAAACACTAAATGATATCATCCGTGGCCAGGAGAAAACTAATTTTAATGCGAGAAGTAAGTATACATTATATCCTGTTGCATGTTTTGGTATGTATATTTCACCTAATATGCAGAAGACGAATTATTGCAACAGCTATGATATTGATCACACTTACAATTTATCCTAAGCCAGTCAAACTCTCAGGATGCCTCCAGGCTTGAATTTCCGTCATTACTAATTTCTCTATTCTTGTTGGAACGCTGCAGCTTCCCTGGTAGGAATATCCTTGGGAGAGGAGCACTGTTGGCTTGTTAATTAATGATAGGTCTAGAGCAGGATGTGGCGCCATCGGTACCTACGCCTTGCTGTGAGGTTAAACCTTAGTAGTTATCCGTTCTTATGAATAATAAAGCAAACCTTGAAGTCTTGTAGCCTGACACAACCTTGAGTAAAGGCAGTTCTAACATTCATCAGCAAACTTGTGAATAATATGATTAGCTATATCCCTACAGAGTAAAGTGCACATTCTGGAGATACATCGTATATCAGCTTCCACTCCCTTGTGAATGTACTTACTGACTGAATTAGAATAGAATTGTGGTCGAACCTTGAGATTCTGACGTATCGAACGTTTTAACATGGGTCTTTACTTTGGAATTGTACCTAGAACAAATCTTTTCAGTCGAAAACAATCGAATGATATACAAATAGCATCACATTAGAGTAATTAATTGGTAAGGAGTATGCCATGATTCACGTTGCTAAAGCATCTGTTCCAGAACAAAACACCTTTCGCTTTTTCAATCCACGTCATCAGGTGCAAATAGTTCATGGCAGGTCATGTATGCTCTGGTATGGCAGTAATGGGATGTGCATGCCTTTGTGCTGTTCTTGTGATTCTAGACTTAAATGAAATGTTTGCGCCTGATAAGGATGATTGTTTCCACGAAACATGGTTTGCATTCCACATCCAACCCAACAAAACTTTCCTTGGTGTACCACAGACGCTTCACATGCCCTGCTTCAATTCACTGAAAGCACATGGATCCCGGTATACCAAATCGTTCCAATTTACTCTATTCCTTGCACGTATTTCACCCTCCTGTATCTTCAGGCCCCGATGGCTCAAAATCTTTTTCACTCCATCCTTCCACCTCCAATTTAGTCTCCCACTTCTCGTTCCCTCCGCCTCTGACACATATATCCTCTTTGTCAATCTTTCCTCACTCATTCTCTCCATGTGACCAAACCATTTCAAAATACAAACTGGGATTGTACCTTTCTTCTGAACTCTTGAAATCTTTGAAAAAATGGAGGGGCATGCAAGACAACTTCTATTGCAGGACAATCTGTAATGAAATAAAAGCATCCAGAATGTAGATTAGTAGAAAACTAAATGAGAAGTGATCAAAAAGTGAGGGGTTCTACAGTGAGACAATATGAAAATCAGAAAAATTACAAGACTGAATATAATTCTGTCTTTATATAATGAAAATACATGGGTGAAGATGGAGGAGACATAAAGAGGGTCCAAGAAAGAAATTTATGGTCAAAAACTAAAACTGAACATGAGGCTTACCTTTACAAAGATGTCTGAGGTTTTGGGAGTGACCAAAGATAGTTCTCATTCATTCATATGTCATAATTGTTCATGAAGACACTTATGCAGGAACTGTTACCTATTCGTATAACATTGTGTTCCAGTTATCTATCACTGGCATTAAAGATGCTGTTTCATTTCTTGGTTCTAGACCTTGGTTTGATAAGTTAAAAAAGTGCCAAGCAATTTTTCCTAAACTGGTCTGATGGAAAAAGGAAGAATAGTAAATACACATGATGCAAAAAAACAATATAATCTATATTCTAAAAAATAATCAGTACTTTATAACCTTTGATCAAGTCCCCTGATCCTCCTTTCCTTCAATTTTGTCAGCCCAAGCACAAGTAATCTTTTTTTATATGGTTGATCTCCTACCTCAAATACTAATTCTAAGGCACTTCCTTGTATTCTCTCCAAGCAATCATTGTCTTCCTTGAAGGGAGATATAGCTTGCCCTGCAAATTACATGAGAGCACAGTGAACTATTCATTAATAGAGCCATGGATTGGCACTTCATTGTATTTCACTGCTGTCTTACTTCAAAACATTAGCCATGGAGAAATCATCAAAGTGAATGTAACTGGCTAGAGACAGATATGCAAATCAGCACACATGTCTATACTCAACCAATTCTGATTGACAATTACCACACTGTCATCACACTTGGTAGACATTACGAAACATGAACAAGAACATCATTGGTAACAAGCAAATAAAGTTTCTGCTAATAAGCATAGCAGTGGATATTTGGCAGTCATTATGAAACATGCAAAAGAATATCATCTGTAACAAGCAAATAAAGTTTTTGCTAATACGCAGGGTAGTGGATATACAATCTGTTTAACAAGATACAGTTTACAAACACTACACTTTGATGTCATGATCAACCTGCAGTGAGTTGGAGACTGCAGTTGATTTACTTCATTTCGGCTAAAGTGGCTTTGAAAAATAAGCAATTAGCAGCATCAATACCTATAAAAATTTTGAAAATCAGTGGCACTAACATTGTCACTAATAACAAGTTAGTACTACTAATCCCAGCACTGGATCATAGCAACATTTAAAATCAAATCCCAGCACTGGACCACAGAAACATTTGTTACACTTAATGTTAATGTTTAGCAGCAGTCTTTGCAACATATAACAGATGCTCTTTGTTTGATAATCATCTAAATCCAAAATAATGTTTCCATATCTAAAGCAGAACAGTAAGCTGTCACTCTAACTTCCACACTACCTCACATCAAACTCACTTACTGAATACAGCATTAAACATTTCACTGAAAACTAAGTTAATGCAGGAGTAAATCAGATGCTTTTCACATGCAAAAGAATTTACAAGCCATCACAGTTTTTAAAACCATGTCATGTTACTTACCACTTGAAGGATAATTAAATTTCTGATCATACATCAATTTAAAAAATCAAGCTTGCTTACCTTGATGTTCCACAGAGTGATTTTCTGCTTTAGTGTGCATCTTATTCTTTTGTAATCTGAAAAACAAGACAACGTCAGTAAATAAGAGTTTTGCAGTTGTATTATTAATGCCCCCATCTAGATCTTACTATTGTAATGTATTCATAGAAAAATTGATAAATATCAATTCTGATTCTATAAAGCTAATGAACATAAGGGATGCACCCAATCTTCAGATGTGTAGTTTCTGTCCTATACAGCCATTTTTTTCTACCTAGCTGGATACCAACTGCTATTTCAACTGAACATCCACTTTCACCGCTTGACAATGGTATGTTTTTTTTATTTCACTTGTTCAGTGGTAGGTGGTACAAAGTCCCTTGGTAACCAAAGAGGTTACATTCCAATATAAACTCTTGGTGGGCAAATCCACAACCGGCAAGCCATCAATCTTATGGGAAATGAGAATGGGGGAAGTGACAAATGAGAGACATACCACATATCTTATAATGAATTGTAAAAGTCATACTTCAAAAAACAATATCGTTGCACTTACAGGCCATATCTAAAGGCATAAAGCTGCCGTAAAGTTAAAGAATGAAAATTCTATACAGCATGGAGATAAGTGGAATTCCTTACATGACACAAGGCACTGTAAGAAAAAATAATGCAGTATGATCTTGGGAGATGCTGTTATCAAACTCTTGCATTACTTTGCTAATGTCCACATCATGACCATCCTGTCTGGATGTTTATGAAGTAGCCTGTCGCTTCTATGACCCTTGCCCAAAGGCTGATGCTTAAAACTATGAGGTTGCTAAAATGGTAAACATTATTCTATGCACTGACAGGAGTCCTCAGAGAATGACAGGATTACAATCCTGGAGATCTGTCATTCTTGTAGAATGTCATTACATTAGTAACTGAAGCCCATATCATTAGGGGTGTTACATCTAGCCTTCATGTATGGAATATACTGGAAACAGATTTCCATCAATATACTACACCCTATGACAAAGTGAATTAGACTCTCACTCAACATCTGTTGCCACTATTTTGGTAAATGAGATGATACTTAATGATACCGTACTTAGAACATGGATGAAGAGGGACTGGGGGGTTGGCGTGGGATGAGGTGCAGTAAAAGGTTTGACAAGACCTCCAAAGTAAGTTTATCCATATCAGTTTGTAATGTGCTTGTTGATGTGCTTAAATATCATATCAAATATTTCAATGTTTTCAAGTTAGGTAGATCTTACTATTATGGCACATTAAGAACATGAAAATGATGTTCCTTAAAAGGTGATCATTAGTGGCTAGAATGCTATAAGAATCAACAGTTATTCTGCTCTGATTGCATTACAAAAGGCATCATAACAAAAAACCTTATATCATACTTAATATCTCATTATCAATAGAAAAGAAATTTTCTTCAAATCTATCAAAACTACAAAGTGTTGTTCTACAAATATGTACACAAAACCATGAATGCTGCTATCACAAAATGCTGCTCTGTTAACTGTTGTTGTGTGTGAATCCCGTTATTCATATGGTAATGCCATGGGAAACAAAGCAATACTAATTTTGTCTAGGCATTGTATTCTTTTTCTGTTTACTGGGGCACATAAATTAATAATTCTTGAATTGGAATTCTCAGCCTCGAGTAGAAATATTCATCTATCAGAGCTTGTAGTGGCATCCCATGCAGTGTTTCAAAGCAATAAAGCCTAAATTGTTTCCTTAACATTGTCAATGTATATAGCAATGTCATGGACTTTCAAGGCAAATTTTGGACTAAGACAATGATGAAAGCTTAAAATTAGTGATATGCAAAAACACACAGTATCTTTGAGATTTTAGCAAGTTTTAAAAGTACACCAATGTTAAATTCAATGACATTGCAGCAGAATTCCCATAAAATCTTACAGCTATTTCAATTTCCAAAAGGAACAAATTTTGAAAGCTTTGGATATTCTAAAGACCATTCAATCCACCATCTCAGTGGTGTCTAGGAATTAATCAATAGAAGCATCAAACATTTTTCCAATTCTGCTTAAAAAAGACTTGGTTTACCTTTTCTTGACAATGAACTTGTTTCCTATGACTTGTTAACAATCTGGAAGCTAATCTTCTTACAAAACTTTATCACATCAAATTCTTAATTGCAACATGATGAATAAGTTAAGGTTGCACGAAACTTTAATCTCAAATTCACTGCTGTTAGTTGTATCAAGGAGAGGGGATCCCTTGGCCAGTTGACTGAAGTGCTCGCATGTACCCTCATGGGTTTCAGGTACATTGACAGGGTTGGAAGAATTCTATTAAACAGAAAGTGATATGTCTTTGCTTTCATTGCTAGATTTCCTAGCTGACTGTTTAATAGGCATAATTTCTTCAATGTTCCATTCTTCATCTGTGGGTGTTTGTGCACCAATTTACGTGGTAGCTAAAATGTTTATAAGAAGTGAACAATAATAAGTGGATTATGTAATATTAAGTCTGGACACTTTCCCATATCCAAGGTAGATCACTTATGGACGAGTTACTTGAACAAATCTTTAAACATCTGGTATAATTGTCTCTGAACTCACTAATCTTACACATAAAAAATATTAATTCTAGCAAATGTGATGTCAAACACTGGTTCATACCTGGTGGTGCCTTGAACTCAAGAAGTGTTGAGTTCAAGTCAAACCCATCAACCTTACCTAACTCAAATTTGGGTGGATTGGCCTCCCACCATTTGCCTACCTCTACACATCCACAGGAGACAAAAATGATCATAATGTAGAAAAACAAGTCTGCAGAGTAACGTTAGCTCCACTAGTGCCGACATTATCAACTGATAATGCAAACCATGTGTGTACAACCCTGTAGGTTGCCAAAGGATCAGGATGGTCGTTCCCCTGGGGTACATTTATATTTTGTTTATAATTACTGTGATAAAAATAAGGTTACCTACTTGCTGTTGACAGTTTACACATATAGACTAACGCAACAAGATGCAAATGGTGCATCCTCCAGTCTAATACTGAAATAATGTCTTCCCAGTGTATTCCAAATTGGCCAAAACTAGGACTACCAGGAATTTTTCTTTGTAATCAGTTCAAATCCTGCTTCTAGTTATACCAGTTACTCAAAGACCTCAATAATACTGTAACCAGTGAAAAAAATCTTCAATACCAGTACATGTACACAATGTTCATATATAGTACTTACTACAATTTTTCAGAGATGGTTAATATTCCATCCGTTAGCACCATGTAACATTCACAATCATACACTTAACTACCGTTTGTCATGTGAACACCATGCGACAAGGCAATATATTTTGTAAATCTACATAATAGAAATTTTGGAGGCTACAACATTTACATTCCATGAATGTACGCTTTCGCAATTGAGAAGCCGTTCTCAGCTAGACAACATATAGTACTTAATAAAAGAAATTATCAGGTTGCAAAAGACCAAAATATCACTAACTTAGCGCAAATGAATTTATCGATGAAGAATAATCTAGCCCACTGACAGGCAGTACTGCAAACACATCAACCTGCCTGTCTGGTCCTGTAGAAAACGGCGAAGAGGACGACGAGATCAAGAGTGGTTTTGATATTTGACGGCCAATTAAATATGTACATTTCAAACACATGGGAGTCTTTAAATCTCTTACGCTAATCTGAAATTTTAACTCCAAAATAATTTTATGATTGGACTGGAATTTACGATGCACCACCCAGTGAACTTTCTGCTCATTATCATGTATATGCAAGGCTCGTCTTGTAAAATTTTCCTAAAGGGATGGAAGTGAGTGCGGGTTAGGTTGGGGCCCAGGGAAACCTCACATGACAATTGTGACAAATGTGCAAATGTTACATTCTCGTGGTTTGAGGAAGATATGCAGCAAAATCACTGGTTAAAAATTTTTTCCCTTAGTATTTACCATGATTTTCCCACGAAAACAGACAATAATAGTTTGCTTGGAATATATCAATTTGTACACTAATGATATCCATTTCAGTCACGGGAAAAATATATACCTATTCGACAACGCGTCATTATCAATGATAGGAGCGGCCGTACTGAAGTTTCAAATACTTGACTTTTCTTCTATGATAGTCCACATTAAAACCCAATTTGATTTACAAAGAATGGCACGATCAATTTATATAATAATTTTATTTATTTCTATCGATTTCATTCCATATTTTTTAGGCTGATGTGGCGTATTTTAGTCACGAAAGGGGCGATAATCTGATTTAATCAGGGGAACGCCATTCTCATATTTAGACAATACGAGGGATGGTGATATAGAGTTAACAAGAAGGATGCCATCCCCGTCAATTTGAGTGCTTCACAAAGACGGATTCACGTCAGAAAGTACAAGGCAAGGTCTCCATATAACTTTAAAAAAGGCAATCAAACTTAAAAAAAAAAATAAATGTTTCATTGATGTTAAAGGGGCAATACAAAATTTTAAATAACCTAGCTTAATGGGTAAATAAAAAAAGTGAGTTATGAAATCCATATTGCAAGAAAGGCCAACGTTGTCTAGTCCTAAATCCAGCCGTCCTTATTAAGATATTGCATACACGAGAGGGTCGCGGCATCTTCGGTACAAGAAGTCTATTCAGCTCTTCATAGATAAAGCAGATTTAACAAGGAGTGTCATACAAGCTTTTAAATGCCGTCACTGTGAAAATGACAAATTCATTGCCTTGTGTTTGCTGCGCAAGATCTTCTAAGTCAATTGTCATCCAGCGGACCGGCGCGCCGCTACGACAAAAATGAGCGGGGGGAGAGAGAGAGAGAGAGAGAGAGAGAGAGAGAGAGAGAGAGAGAGAGAGAGAGAGAGAGAATACCAGCGGGATACCACGATAATCATGAGCAGGGCGACGAGAATCGTTTATCAGGGTCCTATCACTTTTCCCCCTTCTTTTCTCACCAAGGCGACAAGCACACATATCTGTCATTCACACCATCTTTCATTTCAAGAGGATCCAAGTTGGGACCTCACAGACTTCCCAGGGCTTATCATTATTTCTTCAGCAAGTTTTCCCTCTTCAAACACGAATATTTTCAGGTCCTTCTGAGACTAATCCACTTATATTACGAATTTATCTAACAACCTAACCGTGTCACGGAAGCTCATGCATCTTATATATAAAAAATGTACTTTCTTTTACACTGACTCAAAACATATATTACATAATCCAGAGCAGATTTCATCTATGTAACATCTAGTTTGTTTGACATCTTATTTTTGGAGCATTTTCTTTGGTCAGATTTGCCATGATTTCAGGGTCATAAGAAGTTTTGGATGTAGTCTCTCTAATCAACTTTTGCATTTTGCTCAAACTGATGTCATTCATGGTCTACTTATAATAAGCATTCGTGTGACCCATTTCCAAAACATCTGATAGCAGAAGATTTCTCTTTCCTATGCCGTGCAAGTAGATAAGTAATATCACAGGTTATATGACAAGTAGTATTTGTGGTCAAGGAATTATTCTTCAATTCAGTTCTAGTATAGATAAGTTCATGCGCGTCGTAAGTCTGACCAGACACATTCATTTACGTAAGTAACTGGATGAGAGAGAGAGAGAGAGAGAGAGAGAGAGAGAGAGAGAGAGAGAGAGAGAGAGAGAGAGAGAGAGAGAGA
>JAUUDY010497623.1:0-10649 GCA_032361765.1 Panulirus inflatus | reverse complement strand
TGGAGCGATGCTACTGTGTTGTAATAATGATGGGATGATGCTACTGTGTTGGTACAATGATGGGAGAGTTTTAATGAGTTGTTACTATGATGGGACGATGCTAATATGTTGTTACAAAGATGGGACGATATTACTGTGTTGCTATAATGATGCGATGATTTTAATCTGTTGTTACAATGATAGGACGATGCTACTGTTTTCTTAAAATGATAGGACGATACTACTATGTTATTACAATGATGAGGCGATGTTACTGCGTTGCCTCAATGATGGCACGATTTTAATGTGCTGTAACAATGGTGGAACGATGCTACTGTGCTGTTACAATGATGGGACGATCCTAATATGCTGTTACAATGATGTAACAAGAATATTGTGTTGCTACATTCATGGGACGGTACTACTGTGTTGTTACAATGATGGAACAATGCTACTATGGTGTTACAATGATGGGTCGATGTTACTGTGTTGCTACAATGATGGGAAGACTTTAATGTGTTGTTACAATGATGGAACGATACTACTGTGTTGTTCCAATGATGGGACGATGCTAATGTGCTCTTACAATGATGGAACGAGGTTACTGTTTTGCTACAGTCATTGGACGATGCTACTCTGTTCTTATAATGATTTCACAATGCTACTGTCCTGTTCCAATGATGCAACGATGTTAGTGTGTTGTTACAGTGATGAGATAATTCTAATGTGTTGTTACAATGATGGGACGATGCTACTGTGTTGTTAGAATGATGAAACTATGCTACTGTGTTGATACAATGATGGAATGATACGACTGTGTTGTTGCAATGATGGAACGATGCTACTCTGCTGTTACAATAATGGGACGATGTTACTTTGTTGCTACAATGAAAAGATGAATTTAATGAGTCGTTACAATGATTGGACGATGCAACTCTGTTGTTTAATGATGGGACGATGTTAATGTGTTGCTACAATGATGAGACGATTTCAATGTGTTGTTGCAATGATGGAACGATGCGACTGTGTTGTTACATTGATGGGACGATGTTACCGTATTTTTACAATGATTTGACGATGCTACTAAGCAGTTACAATAGTGGGGCAATACAACTGTGTCGTTACTATGATGGACAGTTGCTAATGTGTTGTTACAATGATGAAATGATGCTACTAAGTTGTTACAATGATGGAACGATATGACTACTGCTATAGTTATGTGACGATGCTACAGTGTTGTTACAATGATGGTACGATACTACAGTGTTTTTTTCAATGATGAGACGATGTTACTGTTTTGCTAAAATGATGGAGCGATGCTACAGTGTTGTTACTATGATGGGACGATGTTACTGTGTTGTTACAATGATGGGTCACTGTTACTGTGTTGTTACAATGATGAGACGATGTTACAATGTTGCTACAAAGATGGGACGCCGCTACTATATTTTTAGAAATATGGGACGATGCTAGTATGTTATTACGATGGTGGGACGATGCGACTGTGTTGTTACTATGATTGATAGATGCTACTGTGTTGAAACAATAACGGGATGATGCTACTGTTTTGCTACAATGATGGAACGGTTTTAATGTGCTGTTACTATGATAGGTCGATGCCATTGTGTTGTTACAATGATGGGATGATGCTACTGTATTGCTACAATGATGGGATGGTTTTAATGTGGTTCCTAGGATAGGACGAGGCTATTGCGTTGCTAAAACGATGTGGCGATGTTACTGTGTTGCTACAATGATGGGACGATTTTAATATGTTGTTACAATGATAAGATGGTGCTACTGTGTTGTTACAAAGATGGGACGATGCTACTATGATATTACAATGATGGGACGATGTTACTGTGTTTTTATAATGATGGGATGATTTTAATGTGTTGTAACAATGATGGAAAGATGCTACTGTGTTGTTACAATAACGGGACGATACAAATGTATTGTCATAATGAAGGAACAAGGTTTCTGTGTTGCTACATTGATGGGACGATGCTGCTGTGTTCTTAAAATGACTGGACGATGCTAATGTGCTGTTCCAATGATGGGGCGATGTTACTGTGTTGCTATAATGAGGGGACAATTTTAATGTGCTGCTACAATGATAGAACGATGCTACTCTGTTGTTACAATGATGGAACGATGCTACAGTGTTGTTACAATGAAGGGACGATCCTACTGTTTTGTTAGATTGGTTCTTACTGTGTTGCTACAATGAGGGGACGATTTTAGTGTGTTGTTACAATGATGGCACGACGCTACTGTGTTGCTACAATGATCGCACGATGCTACAGTGTTGTTACATTGGTGGGACGATGTTACTGTGTTGTTACAAAGTTGAGAAGACGCTACTCTGTTGCTACAATAATGAGACGAAGCTACTGTGTTTTTACAATGATGGGGCGATGCTACTGCGTTGTTGAATTGATAGAACGATGCTGCTGTGTTGTTAAAATGAAGGGATGATGCTACTCTGTTGGTACATTGATAGGACGGTTTTAATGTGTTGTTACTATGATGGGACGGTGCTACTGTGTTGTTACAAAGATGGGACGATGTAACTGTGTTCCTATAATGATAAGACGATCTTAAAGTGCTGTTACAATGATAGGACGATGCAACTATTTTGTTGCAATGATGGAACGATACTACAGTGTTATTACAATGATGAAACGATGTTACTGTGCTGCTGCAATGATGAGACGGTTTTAATGTGTTGTAACAATGATGGAACGATGCTACTGTTTAGTTACAATGATGGGACGATGATAATGTGTTGTTACAATGGTGAGAAGATGTTACTAAGTTGTTACAATGATGGAACTATGCTACAGAGTTGTTACAACAATGGGACGATGCTACTGTATTGTTAATAATGATGAGCGATATTACTGTGTTTTTACAATGATGGGTCGATGCTACTGTGTTGTTACAATGATGGGACGATGTTATCGTTTTTTTACTCTGATGAGACGATGTTACTGTGTTGCTAAATGATGGGACGATGCTACTGTGTTTTTACAATGATGGGACGAGGCTGCGATGTTGTTACAATGACGGGACGACCTTACTTTTTTGTTACAATGATGGTACGATAATCCTGTGTTATTATAATAATGGAACGATGCTATTGGGTTCTTACAATGATGGGACGATGCTACTGTGTTGTGTTACTACAATGATGGGACGATTTCAATGTGTTGTTACCATGATGGGACAATGCTACTGTGTTCTTACAATGATGAAATGATGCTATGTGTTATTAAGATGATGGTACGACGTTACTGTGTTGCTACAATGATGAGACGATTTTAATGTGCTGTTTCAATGATGAAACAATGTTTCCTATTTTGTTAGAATGAAGGGACGATGCTAATGTGTTGTTAGAATGATGGAACGAGTTTACTGTTTTGCTACATTGAGGGACGATGCTACGGTGTTGTTACAATGATTGAACGAAATTACTGTGCTGTTCCAATGATGGGACGATGTTATTGTGTTCCTACAATGATTGGATGATTTTAATGTGTTGTTTTAATGATGGGATGATGCTACTGTGTTGTTACATTGGTGGGACGATGATAATGTGTTGTTACAATGTTGAGACGATGTTGCTCTCTTCCTACAATGGTGGGACGATGCTACTGTTTTGTTACAATGATGAGGTGATGTTACTTTGTTGCTGTAATGATGGGGCGATTTTAATGTGTTGATACAATGATAAGATGATGCTACTGTGTTGTTACAATGATTGGATGATGCTACTGTAGTATTACAATGATGGGACGATGTTACTGTGTTGCTATAATGATGAGACGACTTTAAAGCGTTGTAAAAATGATGGGACGATGCTACAGTGCTGTTACAATGATGGGACGATGCTAATGTGTTGTTATAGTGATGGAACAAGGTTTCTCTGTTGGTACATTAATGGGACGATGCTGCTGTGTTCTTACAATGATGGGACGATGCTACTGTGCTGTTCCAATGATGGCAAGATGTTTCTGTGTTACTACATTAATGGGACGATTTTAAAATGTTTTTACAATGATTCCACGATGCTACTGTGTTTTTACAATGATGGGTGATGCTACTGTGTTGATAAAAGGATTGAAAGATGCAACTGTGTTGTTATAATGAAGGGATTATGCTACTGTGTTGCTACAATGATGGGACAGTTTTGATGTGTTGTTAGTATGATGCGACGATGCTACTGTGTTGTTACAAAAATGGGACGATGATACTGTGTTGCTATAATGATGGGATGATCTTAAGGTTTTCTTACAATGATGGGACAATGCAACTGCTTTATTACAATGATGGAACGATAATAGAGTGTTATTACAATGTTGAGACGATGTTACTGTGGTTTTACAATGGTGGGACGATTTCAATGTGTTGTTACAATGATGGGACGATACTGCAGTATTGTTTCAATGATGGGGCGAAGTTACTGTGTTGCTATAATGATGGGACGATTTTAATGTTCTGTAACAAAGATGGAACGATGCTACTGTGTTTGTACAATGATGGAACAAGAATACTGTGTTGCTACATTGATTTGACGATGCTACTGTGTTGTTACAATGATGGGACGATGCTACTGTGTTGTTACAATGATGGGATGATGTTACTGTGTTGCTATAATGATGGGGCGATTTTAATGTGTTGTTACAATGATTCCACAATGCTACTGTGTTTTTACAATGATTGTATGAAGCTACTGTGTTGATAATATGATAGAACGATGCTGCTGTGTTGTTAAAATGAAGGGATGATGCTACTCTGTCGCTACAATTATATGACGGTTTTGTTGTGTTGTTATGATGGGTCGGTGCTATTGTGTTGTTACAAAAATGGGACGATGTTACAGTTTTGCTATAATGATGGGACGATCTTACGTTGTTGTTACAATGATAGGACAATGCAACTGTATTGTTACAATGATGGAATGATACTACAGTGTTATTACAATAATGAGCCGATGTTACTGTGTTGCTACATTGATGGGACGACTTTGAGGTATTTTTAAAATGATGGGGCGTTGTTACTGTTTTTCTATAATGATGGGACGATTTTAATGTGTTATGACATTGATGGAACGATGCTACTGTGTTGTTCCAATGATGGAACAAGAATACTGTGTTGCTACATTGATGGGACGATGCTACTGTGTTGTTACAATGATGGGATGATGCTACTGTGTTGTTACAATGATGAGATGATGCTACTGTGTTGTTACAATGAAGGGACGATGCTACTGTGTTGTTACATTGGTTCTTACTTTGTTGCTACAATGATGGGACGATTTTAATGTGTTGTTATAATGATGGCACGATGCTACTGTGTTGTTACAATGATCGCACGATGCTACAGTGTTCTAATAATGGTGGGACGGCGTTACTGTGTTGGTACAATGTTGAGACGATGCAACTCTGTTGCTACAATAATGAGAAGATTCTACTGTGTTTTTACAATGATGGGACGATGCTACTGTGTTGTTAAAATGATCGAACGATGCTGCTGTGTTGTTAAAATGAAGGGATGATGCTTCTGTGTTGCTACAATGATGGGACGGTTTTGATATGTTTTCACTATGATAGGACGATGCTACTGTGTTGTTACAAAGATGGGACGATGTTACTGTGTTGCTATAATGATAGGACGATCTTAAGGTTTTGTTACAATGATAGGGCGATGCAACTGTTCTGTTACAATGATGGGACGATACTACAGTGTTATTACAATGATGAGACGATATTACTGTGTTGCTACAATGATGGGACGATTCTAATGTGTTGTAAGAATGATGGAACGATGCTACTCTATAGTTATAATGATGGGACGATGCTAATGTGTTGTTACAATGGTGAGATGTTACTATGTTGTTACACTGATGGGACTATGCTACAGCGTTGTTTTAACAATGGGACGATGTTACTGTGCTCTTATAATGATGAGCCGATATTACTGTGTGTATACAATGATGGGACGATGCTACTGTGTTGTTACAATGATGAGACGATGTTACTGTGTTGCTAAATGATGGGACGATGCTGCTGTGTTTTTACAATGTTGGGACGACGCTGCGGTGTTGTTATAATGACGGGACGACCTTACTTTTCTGTTACAATGATGGTACGGTAATACTCTGTTGTTACAATGATTGAACGATGCTAATGTATTCTTACAATGATGTGACGATGCTACTGTGTTGCAACAATGATGGAACGATTTTAATGTGTTGTTGCTATTATGGGACGATGCTACTGTGTTCTTACAATTCTGGGATTATGCTATGTTATATCAAGATTATGGGACGATGTTACTCTTTTGCTACAGTGATGAGACGATTAAAATGTGTTGCTACAATGATGAAACAATGCTACTGTTTTGTTAGAATGAAGGGACGATGCTAATATGTTGTTACAATGATAGAACGAGTTTACTGTTTTGCTATATTGATGGGACGATGCTATTGTAATGTTACAATGATGGGACGATGTTACTGTGCTGTTCTAATGATGGGACGATGTTATTGTGTTCCTACAACGATGGGACGAATTTAATGTGTTCTTACAATGATGGGACGATGCTACTGTGTTTTTACATTGGTGGGACGATGTTATTGTGTTGTTACAATGATGAGGCGATGTTACTGTATTGCTATAATGATGGGATGATTTTAATGTGTTGTTAAAATGATAAGATGGTGCTACTGTGTTGTTACAATGATGGGATGATGCTACTGTGATATTACAATGATGGCACGATATTGCTGTGTTGCTACAATGATGGGACGATTCTAATGTGTTGTAAAAATAATGGAGCGATGCTGCTGTGCTGTTACAATGATGGGACAATGCTAATGTGCTGTTATAATGATGGAACTATGTTTCTGTGTTGCTATATTGATGGGACGATGCTCCTGTGTTCTTACAATGATCGGACGATGCTACTGTGCTGTTCCACTGATGGTACGATGCTAGTGTTGCTACAATGATGGGATGATTTTAACGTGTTGTTACAATAATTCCACGATGCTACTACGATGCTAATGGGACGATGTTACTGTGTTGCTATAATTATGGGACGATCTTGAGGTGCTGTAACAATGATAGGACAATGCAACTGTTTTCTTACAATGATGGGACGATACTACAGTGTTATTACAATGATGAGACGATGTTACTGTGTTGCTACAATGATGGGACGATTTTAATGTGTTGTTACAATGATGGGACGATGCTACTTTGTTGTTACAATGATGGGGCGATGTCACTATGTTGATATAATGATCGGACGATTTAAGGTTTTGTTACAATGATGAGACGATGCTACTGTGTTCACGCAATGATGGAATGATGCTATGTGTTATTACAATGGTGGGAAAATGTTACTGTCTTGATACAATCATGGGTCCATTTTCATGTGTTGTTATAATGATGAAACAATATTACGGTGTTGTTACAATGAAGGGACGATGCTAATGTGTTGTTACAATGATGGAACGAGTTTACTATTTTTTTTGAATAGATAGAACGATATTACTGTGTTGTTACAATGATGTGACGATGCTACTGTGCTGTTCCAATAATGGGACGATGTTACTGTGTTGCTCCAATCATGTGACGATTTTGATATGCTGTTACAATGAAGGGACGATGCTACTGTGCTGTTACAATGAAGGGATGATGCTACTGTATTGTTACATTAGTGGGAGGATGTTACTGTTTTGTTACAATGTTGAAATGATGTTTCTAGTAACTGTTGCTACAATGATTGGACAATGCTACTGTGTCTTTACAATTATGGGACTGTGCTACTGTGTTGTTACAATGAGGGAACGAGTTTACTGTTTTGTTACATTGATGGTACGATGCTACTTTGTTGTTATAAAGATGGGACGATGCTACTATGCTGTTTCAATGTTGGGACGATGCTACTGTGCTCTTAGAATGATGGGATGATGCTATGTATTATTACAATGGTGGGAAGATGTTACTGTGTTGCTACAATGATGGTACGATTTTAATGTGGAATTACAATGATGAAACAATTCTACTGTTTTTTTACAATGAAGGTACGATGCTAATGTGCTGTTAAAATGATTGAACGAGTTTACTGTTTTGCTATATTCATGGAACGATAATACTGTGTTGTTACAATGATGGAACGATGATACTGTGCTGTTCCAATGATAGGACGATGTTAGTGTTCCTAAAATGATGGGACGATTTTAATGTGTTGTTACAATGATGGGACGATGCTACTATGTTTTTATCTTGGTGGGACGATGTTACTGTGTTGTTACAATGTCGAGACGATGTTACTCTGTTCCTACAATGGTGGGACGATGCTACCGTGTTCTTTCATTGATGGGGCGATGTTACTGTGTTGCTATAATGATGGGACGATTTTAATGTGTTGTTACAATGATGAAACGATGCTACTGTTGAGACGATGTTACACTGTTGCTACAATGATGGGACGATGCTACTGTGTCTTTACAATGTTGGGACGGTGCTACTGTGTTGTTACAATGACGGAACGAGTGAACTGTTTTGCTATATTGATGGGACGATGATACTGTGTTGCTATAGTTAGGGGACGATGCTACTCTGTTGTTACAATGATGGGACGATGCTACTGTGTTGTTACATTGGTGGGACGATGTTACTGTGTTGTTACAATGTTGAGACGATGTTAATCTGTTCCTACAAAGGTAGGACTATGCTACTGTGTTGTTACAATGATCGGGCGATGTTACTCTGTTGCTATAATGATGGGACAGTTTTAATATGCTGTTGCAATAATGGGACGATGCTACTGTTAAAACGATGTTATTCTGTTGCTAAAATGATGGTACGATGCTGCTGTGTCTTTACAATGTTAGGGCGGTGCTATTATGTTGTTACAACGATGGAAAGAGTTTACTGTTTTGCTACATTGATGGGACTATCCTACAGTGTTGTGACAATGATGGGACGAGGCTACTGTGCTGTTCCAATGAAGGGACGATGTTACTATGTTCCTACAATGATGGAATGATTTTACTGTGTTATTACAATGATGGGACGATGCTACCCTGTTGTTACAATTATGGGACGATGATACTGTGTTGTTACATTGATGGGACGATGTTACTGTGTTGTTACAATATTGAGACGATATTACTCTGTTCCTACAATGGTGTAACGATGCTACTGTCTTGTTACAATGATGGGGCGACGTTGCTGTGTTGCTATAATGATGGGACGTATTTAATGTGTTGTTACAATGATGACACGATGCTACTGTGTTCTAACAATGATGAGATGAAGCTATGTGTTATCACAATGATGGGACGATGTTGCTGTGTTGCTACAATGACGGAGCAATTTTAGTGTGTTGTTACAATGATGAAACAATGCTACGGTGTTGTTACAATGAATGGGCGATGCTAATGTGCTGTTACAATGATGGAACAAGTTTACGATTTTGCTACATTGATGAGACGATGCTACTGTGTTGTTACAATAGTGGGACGATGCTACTGTGCTGTTCCAATGATGGGACGATGTTACTGCGCTGCTACAATGATGGGACGATTTTAATGTGTTGTTACAATGTTGAAACGATGTTACAGTGTTGTTACAATGTTGAAACGATGTTACTCTGTTGCTACAATGATGGGTCGATGCTACTGTGTTTTTCAATGATGAGACGATGCTATTGTGTTCTTTCAATGATGGAACGATGCTACTTGGCTGTTACAATGATGGAGTGATACTACTATGCTGCTACAATGATGGGAGGTTTTAATGTGCTGTAAGTATGATGGGACGATGTTAGAGTGTTGTTACAATGATGGGCACGTTGTTACTGTGCTGCTACAATGATGGGACGATCTTAAGGTGTTGTTACAATGACTGGACGATGTAAGTGTTTTGTTACAGTGATGGAACGATGCCATTATGTTATTGCAATGATGAGTCGAAGTTACTGTGTTGCTACAATGATGGGATAATCTTAATGTGTTGTAACAATGATGGAACGATGCTACTCTTTAGTTACAATGACGGGACGATGCTGTGTAGTTACAATGAGATGTTACTGTGTTGCTACAATGATGGGACATACTACAGTATTGTTACAACAATGGGACGATGTCACTGTTTTGTTATAATGATGAGCCGATAATACTGTTTTTATACAATGATGGGATGATTTTAATTAGTTTTAACAATGATCGAACGATGCTACTGTTTAGTTACAATGATGGGACGATGCTACTGTGTTGTTACAATGATGAGACGATGTTACCGGTTTGTTAGAATGATGACACGATGTTACTGTGCTGCTAAATGATGGGACGATGCTACTGTGTATTTACAATGATGGGACGATGCTACTGTGTTGTTACAATGTCGGGACAACCTTACTTTTTTGTTACAATGGTGAGTGGATAATACTATGTTGTTACAATGATGGAACGATGATACTGTGTTGTTACAATGATGGGACGATGTTATTGTGTTTCTACAATGATGGGACGAATTTAATGTGTTGTTACAATGATGGGACGATGCTACAGTGTTGTTACATTGGTGGGACGATGTTATTGTGTTGTTACAATGATGAGGCGATGTTACTGTATTGCTATAATGATGGGATGA
>JAUUDY010497512.1:0-10650 GCA_032361765.1 Panulirus inflatus | reverse complement strand
ATTCCTGTATCTTTACGTAAATCCAAAGTGATGGTGAAATACTTGTACCTTACATCCAGTGATGGTGAACTTCTTGTACCCCTACATTCAGTGATGGTGAAATTCTTGTACCTCTACATCCAGTGACGGTGAAATACTTGTACCCCTACATCTAGTGATGGTGAAATACTTGTACCCCTACATCCAGTGATGGTGAACTTCTTGTACCCCTACATCCGGTGATCCAGAAATATTGATACCAGCACAATCGGTGGCCGGTTAACATATTCAAGATTCTGTACACAAGCACCAACATTTCTACGATCACATTCACTCCTTAAGATATATTTTCACTCCCAGATCAATACATAAGTGAAAATGTATTCAGACCTTCACCGGCACAAAAACGCTTACGCTGTCAACTTTATACCATACAAATATTTGCTCTAAAACGTTTATATCCAATAACAACCGAATTCTGAACATCTAGCCTGCACTCATTTCATTTTGTTTATGTGCTGAACTCCTCAGATATGGGACTGTAAAAATCTTATTTCGAAAAGGAAAGTTCTAACCCAATAATCCCTTTCTCCTGTCCAAATTTGACTCGGCCTTGCAGAACGTTCCTAACAGGATGGGCCATTTAAGAAGAACCAGATGGAATAACCAGTGTTATCCTTTCCTTGTATGCGGATCTGCGAGGCTTAGGTGAAGATAAGCCTTCTCCTGTAGCATCCTGTCTCCATCTATATATATCAAGATTTTAGGACCCCATCATTTTTCTCCGGCAGATGACCTCGTTATAAACCATCAGGTCTTCTTGTATCTGTCCTTACCATACACTCCCATCGTAATTTCAATGACCCCAAAGACGAGAGGATATAAATGAATTTCACGTGTGTCTCATGAGCCTCAAGTGAGACACCTGCCGACTCTGACGGAGGCAGGCCAGATCGTGAACCCGTTAATCACAGCTGCGTCGGAAGATTTTTGTCCAAATCCGTAGAAGCTGAATTTGTGATGGATAAGCATTAGGGAGATAACAAGAAAAACAATATTTGTTCTTAACAGCTCTGCTCTCAGCTCACATAATTCTCTCCCCCGAACGTCATGTGATATTTGAGTATCAAGGACCAGCATCAGAAAATCTTAAAAAAAAAAGAGGGATGGCATCCATACAAATTAAAGGCATCACGTGAACTGAATGAGAATGACCCGGACAGAAGACCTGAGTTCCGTGAATGGAGCATCGAAACTTGTGAAAGTGAAGCTGATCATCTGAGTTAAATTCTTTATTCAGATGACGTTAACACTCATGTGTCGGGAGGGAATCAACAAATTTTGCGAAATTGGTCTGCGGAATATTCTAACTAGATGGAGGCCAAGAGAAAACTGGAGTCTCCGAGGGTAATGGCATGGTGTGGTATGTAGGACACAACAATTATTGGAAAATGTTTCTTTCATGGTGCCATGAATGCAAAAAAATACGTTTTTCCTAACCTTTTGAATGATGAGATACGCTTCTAGTGCTTTAATAACAAGATGAGACACAAACACAATATGAAGTGAATGTTAAGACGCTGGATCGGTAGTGATGAACCAGAACATCTGGGATACTTGAGAATTCTTGTATATTTCGTAAGAATTCATGACTTCAGTCATCATGAAACTTATTCTCAAATTTCAGCAGATACATTGAACACAGCTCGAGGTCAATGGATAATCAGGTAAGTGTATGGACTACACTGGCGGTCACTTCGAACTACACTGGCTGTCACATCGAACTTCTAACTTAAATGAATAAAGTAAAAACATTCAAAACATGAATATCTTTCAGACGAAACGGAGTGAAAAATACCTGGAGGATTTTTTACGGAAAACAACAGCTCAATGTCTGTTGTAAGGGTGCGTACAACTGGAAACCATCACAAGAAAAATGCCAGCGAAGACTGGAAGAAAAAAGTACCGCCGAAATAACTGAAGAACTGACGAAAGAAAACTAAAAAAAAAAAACTGCCGACGAAAACTGAGAGACTGCAAGCAAAAAATTGAAAACCTGGCTCGCACCGGCGGTCGTCGCCTTACAATAGCCAGCCGACTTCGATAGCTCGAAAGCAGTTCGCACACACTGCTATTCTAGCTGCACTTCAGCTCCAGTAACCCGCCCTCACCAACAGCCTCCCGACAACACAGGCTGTGGCTCACACCTAATAGTATTTTGCCCACCTGTGCACTCCTGGCAGGCCTCCCACTGCAGAGGCCCGTACACACATATAATTCTTTCACACAGTTGTTCTGCCCTTAATCCCACACCAGCAGCCTACCTACACCTGTAATCCAGACATAGCTCGCATACACCAGTAATCCCCCCACACAGCTTGTCCTATACCCGTAATCCTCAGCTCACCCAGACTAGTCGTCCGCCCCTATCAGTAACCCAGCCACACCAGTATAACCCTCCTCCTCCCTGCAAGTGTTCCTCTTTCCTTCATTAGCTAAACCAACTGATCTTTATCTAACGAAGTTACGGGACAACTGGGCCGGTGAGGACGGCCTTCGGTGCCACAATTGGGCCAGCCTGGCACCCACAGCTGCCACCAATAACATCCCAGCAGTTTATTGCTCCAAGTTCTGGTGGTGGGAGGCTCCGGCGGGTGCCCGCGATCTAATACCGAAAGCTGCTGCTGGATTTACCCTGTATAACCCTGGCACGAGCCGGGTTCTCTGACGGTACGCTCTCTGGCTGCTGACTACTGAAGGAAGAGTGAGAGAAGATCTTAGTGTTCCTCAATACTGGCCAGGGCAACGGCAGGGAACCTACCTACACTCATTCTTCCTGCTATAAATATTGGAGAAGGGAAATTATCCCCCAAAAACAGAAAACAAGAATACTAAAGAATATACAAATAGATCTAAAGTTACACTGAAAGTATTAGTTTTAATTCAGCCAATGTATGCAAAGAGGAGATCAAGGGTTAGTGGTGTTTATACAAATACATCATGATGAGCCAGAGGTATTCCCTCCCACACCAACACAGGTGTTCCCTCTCACACCCAGACAAGTGTTCCCTCACATACCCAGACAGGTGTTCCCTCTCACACCAAGACAAGTGTTCCCTCACATACCCAGACAGGTGTTCCCTCTCACACTCACCTTATCGCTCACAACAATGTCTCCGACACAACAGTGCCTCACTCACAAATGTATTTGCTCACAACACTGTCTAACTAACAACAGTACTTTACTTACAAAAACACTGTTTATCTCCTAACAGGATCTTCCCCACAGCAATGTTTCTCTAACAAAGCAGTTTCGCTCACACTGCCTCCCTCATAATAACAAAACACCACAGAAAAGTACCTCTCAATTACTGTTTCCATTACAACACTCACTTATCACACCTATATTCTCCTCACAACGGAGTCTCCCTCACACCAGTAGTTCCCTCATCCTTGTTTCTTTCGTCACTGTGCTTCCCTCAAAGGAATGTTTTCTTCGCAATATTATTTCTCAAAATTATATCTTCCCTAGAATTCTGCTTTCTTTCAAATAATGTCCTCAAAATAATGTTTTATTTAGAATAATGTTTCCATCCTACATATACTCATCGCCACAATCACACGTAACTTCTTCACGACAGTGAAAATCTACATCATTGACAACCATAAACAAGTGATGGCCATTCAACAGTGATGATTTTACAACAGTGGAAACATACAACAGTGACAGTCTTACAAAAGTTAAAACTTTACAAGTGACCTTACAACAGTGACGATCTTACAACAATGACTTTACAATTGCGATGACCTTACAACAGTGGCAATAGTGGCCTTACAACTGTGACAACCATACAACAGTGACAACCTTACAATAGGCACAACTATAACACGTTGTTGCCATTTCAACAATGTTCTTACAGTGATTTCTCAGCTGACACAAACCTATAACGTCATGTTGTCATAGCATCAATTCTCTTACAACACAGTTGATTTTCCTCATAGCACAGATGCACTCCCCCCCCCCCCCCTCCCCCTCACAACAAAGAGTTGCCTCCTTCACACCAAGACTGATTTGTGCTGGTAACCCCATGCTCATCCTGTGAGCGGTAGCGCACAAGGATTACAGAGGTCACAAAGGATCTTAGTCAGACCCCAATGGGTTGATGTTACATAAAATGTTAATTTTCATGAGAGGTATTTCATTACATACATTACATAGTTTCATATGGTACGTTTTATCGAACAGATGCAAAAAAGTGGACACAAACTTAAAATTTCAGGTATCTTGTTATGAAAAAGGTGTTGTGAAATTCCTTGCAGGGTTTGTTTAGATCTATTCCTAAAAGACTCTATTTTCTCACATTCTAAGACACAGTGTTCCAGTTTGTGTCCAAATCTCTGACCACAAACTTTACAATTCACATGATTAACATCTTCAGTTAGGACAAAGCGCCAATAGTACCTAAAGCCTAGCCTTAGCTGGTCGTTACATCATCATCATGTAATCTGCTGATCTTATTACTTTCTCTATATACATGTTTTACTTTATACATTTCACGATGATGGAAAATGTTTCTACTTGTGTTGTCTAAACTCGTCTTCATGCTTCAAAGACGTCAGTTAGTTCCTTTCTAATTACAGTTTTGAGGCTTCAAATTAACAACCCAATATTGTTTTCAACATCACCTTTACTAAGTGCAAGTCTGGTTAAAGCATCAGTTTTGTCATGCTCACGGAAGCCTATATGAGATGGGATCCATAACAATATGATCCGAATCCCTTGAGCAATAATGTCTGAGTATTTGTGTCTGGCTTCAGAGACCAGCATGTTACATTCTGATCTCAGGTTGTTAAGGGCAAGTAGTAAAGATAAAGAATCAGAGATAATTAAACTGTCTGTGGCAGTGATTTTTACCTGCTCAAGATCGATAAGTATGGCGAACAATTCAGTTTGTAGAGCAGATGCCCAGGTGTTTATTCTAACATTTTCTCTAATCTATTACCATTGGGCTTGATCACAATGGCAGCACTGCCTGCCCTCCCAGTGGCAGAGTCGCGAGAACCGTCAGTATAGAGTTTCTGTATATGTTTAAGAACACTGGTCTTAGCTAAGTGTTGAAGGTGAAGATTATAAGTAATTAGAATCATTCGTGGATGATTAGGCGTAGTGACGTCAAAGGGAGTTATCTGCCAGGGAGGCAGGAAATGTTGCTGCTTCCTAATTTTATACAAATTATGTACACCAAACATTATCATGTGGTTGGCTGTTATTTGGATCCATTTAGATTCACATGTGCCATGGCATATATTGTTTAACAATTCTCTCGAGACAACACAATCTGGATCACTACGCAGAAGTTTCAGTCCAATCATAAGATTGATTTCAAGTATTGTGTCTTCTATGCTGGGAACACCAAGTCTTTCTGCATGTTGAGTACTTGAGTGGACTTCGGGCAAACAGGTATGATTCTTAAAGCTTCATTTTGCATCTTGTTCAAATTTGTTGATACCTTTGCTGTTGTGTAGGACCAAATATGGTGCGTGGTAATCGATTTGAGACCTAATATAAGCTAAGTACATAATTCTAACAATTCTGATATTTGTACCATAATTAGGATTGTACCCTGCAACAGCTCCAGAGCTCTGAGTCTATCTGTGCATTGTTGATTTAGTTTTTAAACACTCGCTGCAGCACATGGGACTGAGACGCCAAGATATTAAAGAAGGAGACATAGTCAATCGGGTTTCCACCAACTGTCAACTTAGATGGTCCGCTCCTGCCGTTACTAATTCGTTTATTGAAGACCTTGATTTTATCTGCAGATATGGTGAAAGCAAGTCTTCCACAGGCTATGTGTGTGCAGTTAAGAGTAGTTCGTATTTCACGATATGTTTTGCTATGTACAGGAATGGCATCAGCATAGTTAATAATGATATTTCTGGGACGTTGTGGAATCGATTTCAGTAATGCACTGAACAGAGTGGGGCTAAGTACTCCACCTTGAGGAGTGCCAAGTAACATGTCTTTAACTTCACTTTTGTAGCCTTGAAACAACACAGCTGACTTTCTATTAGAGAGATAACCGAGTATCCAGTGCAGGAGCCGGTCACCTATATCCATTTTTGTTAACTCATATATGATAATTTGCCTATTGGCAATATCGTATGCACCATTATTATGGTCAAGAAAGTGGTGTACTTATACCTTCTGTCCCCATGAACTGTTAGGAAAGTAGTGATACAGTTGGGTACACTTTTTTCGTGTGTGAAACCATCAATATCAGGTGACATATGTTCTTTGATTCCGTGTAGTAATCTGCTGAGCAACATCCTCTCACAAGTTTTGCACAGGCAACTCGTCAGGAAGATGAGGCGAAATTCATTAGGTTGATTGTGTTTAGGTATTGATATACTTATGCTGTTGGCTCATGAGGAGGATAGACGACCCGAGGCATAACTCGTATTATACAGCTGTTATAATGAATTACCAGGTACACATCTTAGCAGTCTAATGATGTCGTAAGTGATACCATCCTCCCCAGGGGCAGCGCCTATGCCCCTGGTTAAAGCTGCATCAAGTTCAGACTCAGTGAATGGCACATCACATTCATTATGTTACTTGTTTACATGAATTGGTTAAGATCATTTCTTTCTTTGGATTTGTTGTACAAAATGGTTACAATACATATCGCTAATGGTGTCAGACTGAAGAGAAAAATATTGATAGTGACTGGTACAAAGAAAATGAACCCACAAATGTTCAAGTTTTTAATGTTAATGTTAAGACTTGTACAAAAACTTCTTTAAGCAAAGTGAGCTAACTTCAGAGAGTAGAAAGAATGCAACACATTATAGGCAACATCAGTACTATAATGATCCCGATATGAAACAGCTGAAATTTATAGCTACGCAAACAGGTAAAGAATGTAGACAACTTCGAACACCCAAAATGCTAAAACTATTTCAAGCATCTCTTGCAGCAGCGAGGGAACGTCACACGAGAGTGCCGTAAACCTGCTGGAGCTGGTCAATGGTAGCAGGGACGGCCGGTTATTAGCTCTCGGAGACAATCTCCACCCAGGCCGACCTCCGCCCATGACTGTGGAACATGTAAATAGCTCTCAGACGTTGGGGAGGGGGAGGTGAAGGAGGGAAGAAAGCGAGGAGCAGGTTCACCACTTGCTTTGTTTCTTGACGTTCCACATGACTGACTGGTGTCATATCAGAGATTATCTGGCTCATCACTCTGTGGTGGATCCTCGTCCAGTTAATAGTTATGCCGCTTTGATATGTATGTACAAAGCCAGATTATGGCTGACCCACAGTGGGAAGAAAAAGACTTGAGGCACCGTGAGGCATGAATGGGACTTGTGTCTTGCACAAGACAGCTTCTCAGAAGCGTAATCTTATCATTAAGTCCTCTGAGAGCTAACAGTTCTTGTGACGCACCAGTGAGCATTCCATTGAACAATACAACCAGAAGCTTGTTTTTTCGTGCTCCCTGGAATGCCTCAAAGATAACTTTCGCCGATCACACCAGCCAAAGCCACTGTGCATCGAAGGGTAAACTTGTAGCCCCTTCTTCAGGAGTGTCATGGGCGAAGCTGGTGACAGCTTCTGTTAGGACCTCCTGTGACCAACACAACCTTCTGGGCTCACCCAGTGGCCACGACTCCAACCACTCAAACTCATACATGAGCTATACACAAGGAAATCTATCATACGTACACAAGACGGGTTGTGAATGGATGATATAGTCACTGAACGCACCGAGAAAAAGAGCAGAGCAACAGGGAAAACCACATGACTGAAGAATGTTCCACATACCTTGAGCTCAACAGACCAGTAAAATGTGAGATACGTTCTTCTCGCTTCATACCAGCAGAAGTGAAGTAAATGGGTCGAAGATTCGCCAGCTGGCTGTCATTCGTGACAGAGGACGGGCCCTTCAGGTTTTTCAACCCTGTGTGACACGTGAGTAGAAAGCACAATTGTGTGTGACCCAGGGAGCGGCGACCTGACGGTGGCTAATGCGCCATCCTTGTCTTGTGTTTTATGTCGCACGTTTTTGCTACTCATGATTTTAGCAGCTCTAAGACAGAGGTGGTTAACGAGAAACTTAAAAGCACAAACAGTCAGCGCTTTCTTCAAGTTCTTGAGTCAATGTGAGCTTAGAGGGTCCTTCAAGTGGGTACCGGATCCCTCACACCTCACATGGGGTAGTCCACTCACCGGTTACAAGACCAGTAGATTGGCTGGCCGATTGGCTAGCTGGCTGGCTGGCCGGTTGGCTGGCTGGTTGGCTGACCGGTTGGCTGGCTGGCTGGCTGGCCGGTTGGCTGACTGGCTGGCTGGCTGTCTGATTGGCCCAGTGGCTGTCTGCAAGCTTGCCAGGGGCTATGCCTGCCATGATGAGAGCCATAATTAACGTAACAGTTGCTCCATGTCATTACTGCTGACGGAGACACTTGACTTTCTCCTCGTTAGATCCTGTGCCACTGTGGGCGTCTACTGATATCATTTGTGGGTGAGTGGAGGATGCTTGCCCCTCCACCTACACCCGTGTGGAGGGCTGGTGGAATTAGAACGTGTGACTGGATCAGTTAGTGAGGAAGAGGAGTATATAGTTAAGATCTGTGAATTGGACATGCGTTCCTAGCGAGTTAATGAAGCTTTCTAATCATGTTGAAGAGCAATGGGCAGAGCTGTAAGGACTTAAAGAAAAACTTGGCGTATTATTGTGGTGTAAATGGTTGAAGCAGCGTGGACTGAAGACTGGGCAGGAGGGCATCAGTACGATTACCAGCAGGTTCTGGTCGCGTTAACCTTTTGAGGGTCGTGTCACAAGGCCAGACCATCATACCCACGAGCCACACCGTCATGCTCGAGGGTCGCACCGCTGTGTTCAAAGATGGTTACTATTGTTCTCAAAAGGTTGATAAGTAGGAAAGGTTCCTGCCGTGGAGGGGAGAGATGGTGAACCACATGGTATACTCTGGCAGTAGCCTAAGGAACAATAAGCAACCGGGAAACTCCACTGCTACTGCATACCTGACTTCCGAATATTTTTCCCACCCATTCGTCACGAACCAACACGTAATCCAGCAAAAGCTGAATTAACAACGATTTATCAAAAAGAGAATAACTGTTGAGAGACACTTAAGATTCATTAGTGGAGTACCGAGATGTCTTGGACGAACCAGAGGGGCAATACCTGAACACCCAAGACATCCACATGAACAACGGTCACTCCTCAGACAGTGGCTAAGTATAAACCAAATTCAGCATAAAAACTCACTAGACTCAGTAAAGCGATGGTCCAGTGGTGCTCAAAGTCAATTCTGTAGTCCATTCTGATCCTCTCTGTCACAACAACACAGTGTCTAGCTCTGATCTCGTGTTCCTCAAGTGTTATAAGTGGTATGGTACCTCTCATGATACTTGATGCTTCTCTTACGATTGCCCTATTGATGAACCAAGGGTCACATGCAGGGTCATAGGTCCGCCACTTGTGCTCTGGCTGCGGGTGTGACTGGGTGTGTAGCTTGGCAAGTGGCTGGTGCAGTGGCTAACGGTGTATAGCTAAGGCATGAGGCCTCGCTGTAACCCTGGCCAGGGTGGTGTCAAGCCGCGACCAAGAATGTCACGCAGCGCCCAGGCTGAACTGAAAGAGCGGAAGCAAGTTTTGCTACGTCCAAATTCACACTAAGGCGTATATGTGTGTGCGTATGTATGATAATAACACGGATTACTGAATCAGCTGAAATACTAAATCCCAGAGGAAATACGCATAATTCAAGCAGAAAGGCTATGAAAAGAGAGGTTGAAGTCTACTGATTTGTGATGATGTTCGTAGTGGCTGGGATGGGCTGCACTTATTACAGTTTGTTAGATAACTGAGCGCCTTTGAGACGTTCACACCACCCCTGCAGCGGTGTACATTATCATGAGTGGTGAGGTACCTGATATTCTCACTTTGTATCCAGTTTTCGCCATGATTGATGAGTCTACCATGTGAGAGCAATACAGGCTTATGTAATGCACAACTCTGTAACACGTAACGTTATAATCATCTGGTCGCTGGGGTACAGCAAAGACCCTTTGTGTTCTGTGCAACTCTTTGTGTTACGCTCACAGGACGGACAATTACCGACACGATAAACTAACCGTTGATGACGGCAAAAACTGAACTTGTGACGTGTGTCGGGCGGGCTCGATGCTGGGAGTCCAAATGTTCTGAGTCGACGTGAAACATAAAGACACAGCAGCTGGAAGATTTGACGATGGTACTTTCAGCATCCCTTCCAGCGTAACCGAGAGAGTTGGTGGGATGAACAGCCAACAAGAAACTTGTGCCTTGTGAGACAGTAGGGAAAGGCACACGGCTGGTACTGTGGCTGAGATGCAGGATGACGATCAGGTATGGTTAATAGTGACTTGTGTGGCGGTAGTCCAGGTTTGGAGGCTTTTGAAGGCTTTCTTTTTTCTTTTTTTTTTTTGGAAGGCGATGTAGCTGGGCGAGCTGATGTTATCAGAGCTCATACCAACGCAAAGTCGTCAACGTACTACCTCCTTCGTGCAGTGTGTGTGTGTGTGTGTGTGTGTGTGTGTGTGTGTGTGTGTGTGTGTGTGAGGGAGGGACGGTGGGAGGGCGGAAGGGACGGAGAGAGA
>JAUUDY010497291.1:0-10650 GCA_032361765.1 Panulirus inflatus | reverse complement strand
GGATGAGTGATATAGATGCGAAAGTTGGTATATAGTTTGTGAGAATGTGAGCTAGAAGAGGACCGGTGACTAGGATTACCTAGTTTAAGAAGAGAGAGAAGTATAAGTATACGTTGGTGAATAGAGAAGATGATACGTAAGCATTACTGGATTACGTACTAAATGATAAACCAGTAAAATAGACTCTTGGATGTAAAAGTGGCAATAGAGGCAAATGGTCGAATGTCTGATTATTACTTAGTAAATACGAGAGTGAAGAAATGTAGAGGCTTTCATAAAAGTGAAAATGATGCAAGTGAGAATAGGGTGTTGAAAATAAATGAGCATCGAGAAAAGGCTTATATGAAGAGATATCAGAGGAGATTGAATCTATAATGGCAAAGTATGAGAGCAAATGAAGCAAGAAAGTGGATGAGAAATTGGAGGTATATAGGGAAGCAGTGCTGACTTTTGCGAGGAAGTGTGCGGCATACAATATTCAACCTAAAGAACGATTTGCGAACAAAACTTGTTAGTATTACCCTACTGTGAGAACTTGTTTAATGTTCCTTTTTTGTTAAAACTTTTGATATCAATGTAGTCTTCAACAACCATAATATGGTTAAGAAAAGCCTTATCCAAAATTCTGTAACTTCTCAGAAGGGTTGCGTGCGTGTACAGTATTCTCTGTAATGAATGTGATCAGCTTTACAGTTGTCAAACTGATAACGTTCTTATTATTAGGGTTAAACAACATAAGAACAAAAATGTGATTGGTCAAGAATCAAATACATTATTCATCCACGTTGAAGACTTTGGTCATCAAATTGACTGGAACAGCGTTGAGGTTATCACATGCAGTAACTAGCAATGGTTAGATATATTGTTGAATTTCTCCTAATGTGGGTATGGAGTCTGCGTAGGATACCCCCTGGGGTTGTCTCAACGTTTCGATTTAAATCCATCAGATCATCTTCAGGAGCGTGTGGAGAGGTCAGTGGGGCAGCCGGGGTAGCTGGTATAAGCTGGGTAACACCCGTAGGCGGACATGCATGTAGTGTTGTGCTCTTATTGGTTGTTAATACGATGCAGGGACGTGTAGCTGGAGTAGTCTGTCTTGGCTTGTCTTCTGGTTGATGTGTTTTGGTTGTCTTTCTTTGATGAACTGTAGGCGTCTTGTGTCTTGTTCACGGTGTAGTATCCTTGTAGATTTAACAATTGTCTCTCGTGTGAGGGCAGTGTTATGCTTCTTGATGGAGCCCTCCTGTAGGTGTAGGTAGAGTGAGTCTTCTGGATAGTGTACTACAGGTTGTGCTTCCCACGTAGGTTATAATAGTAAGGAGTTAGCAGTCCCCTTGTTGACATATGAATTCATGAACTACATTGGATTCTTGTAATTTGTCTTGGATTTTGTACAGCTGTTGCTCTTGATGAGGTTGTCTGTTCTTTTGTTTCTGTTGTAGATGACGAGCTTGACTTTGTTATCTTGTGTCGTTGATGTTTTTGAAGACGAATTCTCGTAGTACACGTTCCTGTCTCGTACGTTGTTGACAATTGGTTGCAGTAATGTATTTTCCGTGTTGTTGTGTTTCTTGTAGTTTGTGCCGCTGTCAACTTGTCTTGTATAATATTTCTTAGTTGTTTGTTGACGTCAGAGTTCTTGTATCCGTTGTTGATAGAGTTTGCTTATTACTCTGTGTTTTTTATCTAAGATATGCCAGTTTGATGCAGTTTTGTAATATAGCGTTGATGACTCCAGTTTTGTAGCGTTAGGGACCTTCAGTAATTGTATGTGAACATCGGCCGAGGTCTGAGGGTTTCTTGTGCGTGGAGGTTACGAAGCCATCAGTGTTGCCGTTCATCATTATATCTAGGACAGGCATGTTGTTCTTGATGTTCAGTTCATGAGTGAATTTCACAAGTGATATATCTTCCATTACTGTCTTAAGGTGGTTGAGGCGTGTTTCATCTCTGACGATAACGTAAATGTCATCGACGTATGTGTGGTATATAGACGGGTGTAGTGAGTCTCCCTGAAGAACAAAGTTTTCAAGGTGACGCATGTAGAATGTGGCATAAGTGCACCCGAGTGACGAGGCCATGCCCACTCCTGTGTGGTAGTATAGGTAGTATAGGGAGCCGTCTATACGTCGGAATGGATCCTGTGTGACGCAGACTTTCAGAAGTTGCTGTATGGTGGCGCGCGGGATGCTTGGTGGGTGTAGTCCTGGCTTGTTGTGTACGTTTTCGCATATGATGTCTATAGTTGCGTCTGTGATAACGCTGGTGAATAGGCTTTCTGCATCAAGAGATGCTATGACCCCCCCCCCCCCTTCACCACACACATACACACACACACACACACACACACACACACACGCACACACTCAATTAGAGGTAAAACCCTCACTTGGTCCCTTCTCTGTTCCTTGTTTTGGAAAAGCAAAAAACTAGTGGGAAGAATTTCCAGCAACCCGTACCCACTCACTCTCATTTTTACGACACGCAGGGAATACGTGGGAAGTATTCTTTCTCCTCCAACTCTAGGGAAAATTTACCTCTATATGTGAGTCAGCTTGTAGCTTGTTGGAAAAACAGAAACCTTCAACCCTTGAGCGAAATTTTGTCAACATACTGCTTCCTCTCGTACGCTCACACTAGGTGGAAACTGGCCATACCGCTGCCAGACGTCCTTTAGCATTACTCCTGTTGACCCGTGCTGTTGTCCCCACACGACCAGCATAGTAAAAAGCTTAATGTACCCTTGGTGTAGCAGAGGATCTTGAGGCAGCTTTATAAGCTTAACGTAAAACTTGTGGCAGCCATGTGTCATGATGTGACTTGTGGTGTATTTAGGCTCTCCAGCATGGTTATAGTTGTGAAGTAGGTTGTAATTTTTCTAGCCCGATAGGGGATATCTTGTTGAAATGGCAGACACACACACACACACACACACACACACACACACACACACACACACCTAGCGAAGCACAAAGAGCTATCAGAGGGCAACAAAGGTGGTACCAGAATTGAGAGGAACGAGATACAGAAAAAGGCCAGAAGCTTTGCATTTACCCAACTTAGAAGAGAAATGAGTGAGTTTGGCATGACTTGATCACAACCGTTAAGATCTTAAAAGAGATTGATGACGAAGACAATGAATAGTTTTTGTAGAGAGAAGTAAGGATAGCGCGAGTAGACGACGTGATATGAAATTAAGCAAAATGCGTTTCAGAGAAGATGTAAAGAAGTACAATTTACAATACAAGAATGGTGGGTGGATGGAGTAGAAATACCGAGGATATGGATCGTGCAGAAAGCATACAGATGTTTATAAAATGTCAGACAGTAAAGAATGTTCATAAGACGTGGCACCACGAGTGTAGAACTCTGTCACCGTACGGTGTTGATTGATAATTACAAACTGGTGATTACTCACCCACATGGTGACACAAGAGTGTACAACTACCTCCCAGTATAGTACAAATAGACAATCATGTCAGCAATCTTCTGCTGTCCACATCAACACATACATTTTTCTTTACATTTATAATAACTTCTGTACTAAGATCCCGCCGACCCCAGAGTCAGTCCCATTGTCAAGACACAATCACCACGTTGTGACGTCATGACGCGAAGCACAAATGGCGATTCTGCAACAGATTTTATCTAATGTGTTACGACGATCAGTTTATTCGCTAATGTTGTATGTAAAGTTTACATAGTTCATTTGTTTATGCTATGCGTCATGTGAATTATGGTGCAGCGCCTCTGTGTCAGCATATTGTCTCATATTCATTATCTATGTTAGTATCATGTCTTATGAGTTATGGTGTATAGGTTATTTGTCGGAGTTGGTATATCTATTTTGTTAAAGGCAGAAAGTTAATAGAAACAAGGAGAGGCAAGAGGAGGATGAGATATCCACAGCTTCTGTTGTTTTAGGCAAGAAGTATATATCAAAAAAATTCACTCCTTGAGTAACTGGTCTCCAGGCAGACACTGTGGAAGGAGCAGCCAGACGCTTGCCTTGTGTCCAAGCCACTGTGGCTGGAACACATGCAGACACTTCACGAGAAAAGTGTTAAAAACAATACCTGTAGAAAAGAGAGAGAAGAAGAACATCTAGGTGTGCTGAAAGGATGGTTGAGGAGAGGTGATACCTCGAGAATTGATGAGACTGCTGGCTATTGATTCCGCTGTGGTTAATAAGGTGGTGGATGAGGAACTATCCCAGATGTGTGAACAATATTCATGCTAGGATAAATAAAATCACTGTGAATATGAAAAAGCTGCTCACAAGTATAACTCGGGCAACTAAAAACCATCCCCAGTTTTGAGTAAGCAGACTTTGTGGTGTTGATTGTACGGAGTTTTCTGGATAGAATAAAGGATATGGTAAAGCCCAACGTGTTGTTCTATATCATAGGAATGGATGGCATGTGGTGCTTTGAAACTGAAGAAAGGGAACAAATGCTTCTTCAATATTACATTTTAGCACTGTTTAGCTCTGGATTGAACAAGCCATAAGAGGAGAGGATGAATACCATAAGTTACCGGAGATTTTTCGCCATATTTCTCACCAAACGCCAGGTAGACTTAATGTCTCAGTCGCTGGCCTTCCATTCAATCTCCTCCGCTCGTCCCAGTCTTCGTTCTAATACTTACTGATGTATCTCATGCTTTCCAGTCTTTGTACATGACCACACCACTTTAACTTGTTCTTGCTAATTATTTCTGATTCATCGTAGTATATAAATTCTCTCTTATCTTAGTGTTTTATCATCTTATCCATTCTTGACTCATTGCTCTCATTTCACCAGCCTAGTTAAGAACCAGAAAGATTTGTTTGTAGAGAAAGTCAAATTTGCTCACTTTCTTTTCATGAAAGTGTGCTTGGCTTTACGAAAAAGTGCCTTCAGTAACCTATTCTAAAGCCATAAAAATTTGTCAAAAGAAAAAGTTAGCACATTTTCTTTTCATGAATGTGTGCATGACTTAACGAAGAACTGCTTTGCAGTAATACCAAGCAGAAATGAAAGCGAAGCGGATTTCAGTAACGAGAAAGAGTTTGATAACACGATACGTCCTGTCCTGATGCGACAGGTATCTGAGCAATAGCAATGAAATCATGACTGGTGGGAGAGAAACAGTACAAGACAAGATGTATGATATCATGCCCGCCAAGATAGCCTCTGGTATGTGTTCAGCTATGTGGCCAGCGATGCAGTACCGGTCCTCGGGAGAGTCAGTAATGAAGCCACACACAGATAACCGTTAAGCTCTCCCAAAGTGCTAAAGTTTCCAGAGGGGCTAGAGGGTGGAAGTGCCTAGTTAGAAGTGATAAGACTGTGGGTGGATAACCCTCAGGGAGCGGTTCAGTGTATGTCTGGTGAGGGGGTACAGAAGTAAAGAAAAATAATAATCTGGTGTCTTGTAAGTGCGGTCGTGACGCCAGTTAGGAGCTTATGTTGGGCCTGTGATTATCTGTTCTAGATGGTTTGTGAGGGAATAAGGCAAAGCCATGGCTCCGTCTGGATCACTCCTGGTAGCGCCATAACATTCCTTATGGTGTTCATCAAAATCCTTTCCATAAATGATTTCATTACGTGGATGTGACGTGAGTAATACATCGAGGCAGGAAGTCAGATAATCGAGGAACAGGACATAAAGGAATTTGGGGGAAATGATATGAAAGATAACAGGAAAGTTGAAGACAAAAAGAAATTGTTAACCATCTTGCACCAGTTAGAAGACTCAGGATCCACTGAACAAGCAACGTGACTTATTGTATTACAGGTAGCACAAACGCCATCCTTGGAGTGTGAAACAATGGTAGAGAGTAAAGTTAGGGACCTGATTGTGTGGAGGGGAAGCAGCCTTGAACCGATGGGTTTCAGAGAAAAGAGGAGGATCAGGGGAGGAACTGGAGAGATGGTTTTGTTTCTTACATCTTGGTTGGTGATATCGTACCTCATGTTTATATATCATTTATCACTGTCACACAGTATATGAGTTACTACCGTATGTCAAGTGTGACATGGTGTACAGGGTAACATACGTTACTGTAATATCTCATGTTTATGTTGCTGCATACCCTACCCCACATTACACAAATGTTTTAGCTTTCATGTAAGAGACTAGAACGTTTGTTTCCAGATGTGGGAAATTCGTCTCTTAATAATCTCTTCCGATTATTTAGAGGACAACATCAACCTGTTATGGATCATTGCTCTCACTTCTGGATAGGTTCTAACGCTACATACTTGATAAGTTTAAATCCAACACAGGTCGCGATCTCGAGAAGAGTGAACAATCATTGTTCTTGGGATCAAGAAGCTATCATATGTATAAGTTTTCAGTTCTCCTGCGTCAATGTATACTTTGATAATGTTATGAAACCTATTTTTTTTCTATGTTTTCTATATCCAGTAGCCATATTACCCCGAGTTACCCAAGTGTTTTGGCTTTGATAAAAAATCATAAATCAACTGTTTCATTTTTTGAAGGGGTCACAATACCATTCGAAAGCTTGAAATGGGACGTGCTGGGAAAAAGGTTGTGATAAGTGCCTTCGGCAGTAGTGTTGGTTCTCTGTCTCTCTTCTGTACATATTACCTTGATGTCTGCTCCCATGAACTGGCTGCTTGTGTGCCCCGTCATTAGGTAGACCACGTAATATTCGTCAGGCCACTGCGTCACGTGAATATGATTTATGTCTGTTAGCATCTCAAGTGTAAGCCATTGTGATGTGTAAGTGTGTCTTTTCGGAAACTGCTAAGTTTTCAAATTCTTTACAGCTTCCTGTCTTACAAATCAAGTTTTCCACTTTCTCCAAAACTTTATACTTTCCTTTTCAAGCTTATTTCTCTGTTTTCAACCTACCTAAAGTCTCTTTCGAGGCCTGACCTCGAAGTAGTTCCTCATCCATGACAGGAGCGTAAGACATTAAGATACGGAAAGATGCTTTCGTCTTCATAGATCATACTGCATTACGCATTGTTCTATCATCATGCCAGTTGGCAAGGCAGTTTTCATTCAGTTAGAGACCACACGATACCACCTCCTCATGTGATCACTTCTTCATCCCCAGATGTTCCCCTCCACTTGACGTCAGGTGGGCTACCGAATGCTGAGTGTTCGTAAATCCTCCTGAATAACACATGTACATGACCAGTGTTGACACTGCGGCCATGCAAGCTTTATAGGTTTAATGAAGTCCTCAGATACGTCCTGCAGATCACAAAGATGACGCACAGAACTGTTGACGACGGGAAGCACATGACCTCACACTGGTTTTGTTAGGCCGAGATGAAGAGGATGGTGGAGGAAAACGTATTTATCTCAGGAATAATCAAAGATCTCACCAGCTTAACTAAAGATCATGTATCATATTTTGGAAAGTATCAATATTGCTCAAGTGGTGACATTAAAACTTTCTCCATCTGAAATATTGATATTCATGACCAAGTCGAATTATAATATTCCTTAATAGATGCACATTATGAATAATATGAAAGATATGTCATAGCTGATTGCTTTAGCTGTAACTATTCTTCTCATTATATGTATTATGATTGATTATATCAGTTAAACATTTTAGCATAGATATTGATATATGAAAAAATCCATAATGTAAATTTCCAATATCACTGATATGGAGCATAAGGATTCTTTATAACAGTTCCCTTCCCGTAGCATCATTACTGTATAGTTTTGAATTAACTATCTAATTTAGCTATATATTTCATTATGATAACAAACTCTGCTGGTGTATTATCTATTCTCAGAATATTTCTACGACGACATACAATTCCCTCGTAGGACTTCCATGGTAAGTGAATTCAGACTATAAATCCACCTCCAGCATTGTGTTGCCTTGGTCCAGTAATAAGTTACTGTTATATATATTTCCTCGTCTGGTCGCTCCGCAGAACAGAAAAATCTGGTATGAATCTTTAAGAAGTTATCAATAATTATCAGAAGTGCCAGGGAAATGTGGACTACCTGGTGGAAATTCTATGCTTGAATACGTGCTCAGATGCCAGCCTTGTTCTTAACTGATTATAACTGTAAATCTTTCTCATTTTCCTCACAACCTGAGTGCTGTCTGAAGTGAACTTGAGTAAAACATTCTCGAGACTGGAGTAATGAGGTACCCTCTGTCCTTGTTTCAGTCCAGAATGGCTGTGAGGAAAACTTATTTTTCTTTCGACATATCTCCTTTCCTGCCTCTCCCACATATTTCAGTGCTTGCAAACACAGTCCCACAAGACCAAAAGAGTTAGTAAAGAAGAATATGGTATCATTCACAATCCCAGTGTACTAAGCCAACTCACATCTCAGTCAGGACACGTTCACCAGCCAAAGCCCCGACCTACTTACGAAAGGGTAATGTCAGGGAGGAACATCCTCTCACTGCTCCTCTCCACTCGTCCTCAGTGTCACCAACCCTCAGCTACAGGGGTTAATACAGCTTGTAGATGTCCGTGCTCACAATAGCAACCACACCAGAGAAGACGTCTCGGCTGACATAACACGAGTTAAAGATAAGTGTCTAACCCTGACTATGTGGAGTGAAAGATCTATGATCTCATTTCTTTATCTTCAGGTACACACTAAGACTCTTTCTTGCCTTAATCATTTCCCTCACGTAATGTTAAATGTCCCTTGAAAATATTATTCTAGATATTTGAAATTCTAAAGACATATGACAATATACAAAAACCATAATATTATTAACTCCCCCAACTCCACCACCAGTGAAATTTGCGATTACGAGAAACTAAAAAAAATTTCAACTAGATTTTGCGGACTTCCTTACTTTCGACGTTAAAAGGAAATGGACAACATAAACAAGACATACTGTGCATTATTTTGATTTTACAGATTGACATCATTCAATTTAACTTTTTTTACTGTAGTTAGCGGTATCCACGACATGCAAAAGTATAAAGGGCAATAATGTTACTACCAGAGACCCTCTATTGCACTGTGTATTCTATTTAACCCTTTCACTGTGCAGACGTACCCGTCAGGTGTCATAAGATTTGCCTACACTTCAGGGAGAGAAAGAGACCTTGTTCATGTGACATGGATCTTCCTATAGTTCAGTCTTTAGTGATCCGTTCCTTTACTTTGTCTGAGGTTTTTGTTTCCTTGCTCGTTCACATTTTTCACACTCTACTATGAAAACTCTTAAAATGAGGTAATTAACTGCGCCCACAAGAGCTTATGTTAATGTTTTGAATATCTCTTATTGTCTTAGAAGTTATCAGTAACGAATGGATTCCCACTCTTTACTTCCAGATGAAAGAAAGTGACTATTTGACCCGAGATGTGATTTTCTTCCCCACGTGAGTGACTATCCTCATCTTAATGCCTAAAGATCGACGTGCAGAGTTGGTAGATCATTTCTGTTACAAGCAGGGTGATACAGGCACGAATTCTTTACTTCTTTTCAGGAGATAAAATGATACTGATTTCACTTCATGCCCACGGCGGAGAAACCACCGACACAGATGTCTTTTGTAATGAGTGGCATTATGTAGGGTTTGTAGCAGCGTAAGAATGTCTCAGCTGGCTGTAGTTTCAGTGTAGTTTTGTTCCTGGAGACGCTGCTAATGAATTCTTTCCCTCCTTCAAGGAACATAGTTACGTTGTCCATACAGAACCCATTCTCATCATTTGGTCATGCGACGGGTACATGATGAAAGAAACAAGCATCTTATAAAGTTTCGAATAACCTCTCCACTAGAACCAAGTACATAAGGCCATCAGTCATCTGTACCATATATGTAGGTACATAATCACAGCTTTCCTGCAGCCAGAGACTCTCCAGATCGAGTTTTATACGAATGATTGAGGACTCTGTGTAAGGGAAGCAATACGTATACAGTGATACTATTACGGAAGAAGCTGATCTTACCTGATGAACTGATAAAGAATGCAAAGTGGAAAATCAAAAAGTCATTTATGAGAGTGTTGAAGATGCGCGTGGTTGATTTCAGAAGTTCTTTTCAGCTGATTCACCATTCAGATAAAAGATGAAATTAATGATGATAGAATAATGCAGTAAAGATTTGATGAAAAGATGATATACAGTGACATTGTATACACCATCCAAGCCCTAACCTTCTACATGAACTCTGACAACATATATGAAGATATCTAATCTTTTGTGTAGATCCGAAAACTGTTCGCTGGCATACAGGCCTCACCATCACACATTCCACATGTCCAACCTCTGAGACACCTGATAAGAAGAATTCCTCTAGTCCCATCCTCTGATGGATCTATGGCAAGCGACACACTGGAGGACATCTAGCTTAGCATCTGCTCCATTGTTAAGCACAAATTCATATCCATTGATCCTCCAACTTCGCTCAGTACGAAGTGACAATAGAGATATACATTAAAATAAACATGGCTTCGTACACGAAGGGTTGACATATTGAGAGGGCAAATGAAAGTTGGGGTGAGAGAGTATCATTAAATTATAGGGAGGATAAAAAGATGTTTTGGAAGGAGGTAAATTAAGTGCAGCAGACAAGGGAACAAATGGGAACATCAGTAAAGGGGGCTAATGGGGATGTGATAACAAGTAGTGGTGACGTGAGAAGGAGATGTAGTGAGTATTTTCAAGGTTTGCTGAATGTGTTTGATGATACA
>JAUUDY010497180.1:0-10653 GCA_032361765.1 Panulirus inflatus | reverse complement strand
AGAGAGAGAGAGAGAGAGAAACATAATACACGGTAGTAGCAACTACCGCGCACCATGTATCTACAAAATGGGCTTACGATACGTTCAGAACACCATCAAGCTGCTGGGCCTTCCTTAGTGAGCCTGTACGTATGTGTGCAACGACTGCGGGTGAGCGTACCTTGTTTTGGTACACAGCCAGCAAGTGGACCATTCTGCTGTAGGTCATCTGCTCCACGCGAGAGTGTTGATGCTGCTGCTGCTGTTGTTGCCCCTCTTCCTCATGGCTACTGTGGTCACCCAATGTATCAGTCTCCTCCATCGTTGTTTCTGTAACTGGTGATGCTGCAGTGGCTATTGCTGTAGCCTGCTTCCGGTCCTGTTCTGGCTCTTCCACTGTCATCATCGTCATCTAGAAAAGTGTTCAAGATACACTTAAAAATTATGGCACAGTGACATTGCTTAAAGATAATAATTGTCTGCAATAATCTGGTAACGATATGGACTCTGCCATCAACAATGATGCAAAATCAAAACTCAAAACTTGTTCTGCTACATTTCTCTGATAAGATCATAATATCACATTCCAACTTTTACACTTTCAAAGTATAATACACTCGTGCGACTCATCAAAATACATCACACTGAAAGTGGACTGTAAGTATAGTTTTTTTTTTTTTCTGTACATCGAAGCACTAAAAACAAAAATGAGAGTGGACTATCAGAATGCCGAGCTAAGGCTAGCCTCGCCCAGTAATTTACAACGGGTCTGGATAGTTTATTTTACAGCACGGGCCACCCAACCCCTATTTGGCCAACGGACCATCGCCCTGATCTACATTAGTTGTCGTAGAGAGAATGCAAGTCGGTTCAGTTTTTAGCTATAATGCAAAAGAAACTTTCCCGTCGACAATGTTCTGCCCTACTCCCCTCACTGAGGAACAGCACTGTCACAAGCTCTTTGTCACATGCTAAGCTGTGACGGGAACAGCATGCATGATCCTAATGAAGTCTCTCCTGTCAGCTCAACTATTAGGTGGTGAACCTACAGATAACAGATGAATATTAAAAAATCTGTTCGTTGTTTTGTCTTTCAAAATGAATGGTAAGAATTTGGGTTATAAGGCGCCATAAAATGATGATAAGTCTACCCATTACGCACATAGATGGAAGGGAAGAATACCAATTCATGTGGCCTAATGATCGTAAGGTTACATAGCCTGCAAATGTATGAGGCTGCCAGTGCGAAGCTGCATATTACATTACACAACCACACGTGACTGTGGGGCTACGGTAACATACTGCAATACAAGGCGACCTGCATCACTACAGTATTACACAAGCGTAATAAGTGATATAGAGTTTCTTATAGAAAAAAAAGTCTTGTTTACTGAAAATTTGACATTCTGGTGCACAAATCACATATTCAATGTTTTCGCAGAACTTGAGCCTCACTGACACATAATTTACTTAAAGCAAATAAATTCGTATAATAACCGTAACCACAGTAACATACCTTGTCATTAAAGTCAATAAATACTCCGGAAAACGGTTTGCTCTCCAAGATATTTCGAGTTAGCCTCAATGGCAAAATCTTGTATTCCACTACGGCATAAAGCCACAAATACAAAGTAGTTTTCTGTATCAGTTCGAAGTCATCCTAATTACAGAACCACCCACCCTCCATAATATAAAAGCCAATGTCAATAAAAAACCAACCTTGGCAACTGTAAGCCACCTCAATTCAGAATCTTTATGGCAATGTACTAGCTACCTCAACAACAGACTATATCCTGCAAGTCGATCCGAAATGCCGCCGTTACAGACGTCCTTCCAGACAACAGGAAGGAGCTTTTCAAACAGAACCATCCTACGTGAAAACATAAAGCCACCTCAACCCACAACCATCGCCCATGACAACAGAAAGTCAGCTATAAACAGCCATCTCAATTCACCCATTCCTCCATAGCACTATAAAGCTGCCCTCAACACACAAGTATCCTCCATAAAGTAAATCCTTTCTCATCTCACAAGTTCAGGAGATCCTTGTATTATTTACCAGGAACATAACTCTGTTCATTGACAAAGATTCCTAAGTTCTATATTTATATCAATTCCTTCTAAAGGCCAGAACCCATTGCTCGTACACAGTCCTCTAGGGTCGCCTTATCGCGTTCATGGGGTTAAAAATGGGTTAACCAATATATACTAAGTAGAATCATTAATCCAAAATGCCACATACCCAAAAAATCAATATTCTGAGTAAATGAAATGAAGTAAAAACACGACTCAATTGCATACTCAGGGGCTAGTCCAGCGCGAGTATATTTCTCTATTTATGAATACCATCTTCATTTTTCATATCAATGATGTTTCAGACCTACAATGTTACGGAATACAATGATGACGGTGTCAAAATACAGCAACATCATTATGCTATCATTTTCATCATCTTTTTCTGCATCTAGCATCGTGGGAAAACAATAATCTATGCAACTACAAATCACTTCCATAAAAAATAGTGCCACAGCGATTTATGTAGCACACATTACGGAGAAAAGGTTAGAACCTTGACCTTCACATTCCTCAACAAGGTAACTGGCGTGCCTAACTCAGGCATCCCATGTTTGTTGTCAGTCACTCAGCCGTGCCCATACCACTAGCTAGGTGCAGCCACCAACGCTTGCTCATGGCATGCCCAACTTCGACCAAGAAACCATTCTCCAGCTTATTCCATTCGTCAACGACAACCAGTTATTTTGTCTTCTGTCCTGAGTTGGTTTGGCGTAGAGTTGGGCTCTGTCAATTCTGCAATTATTGCAGTAATCACATCCAGCTGTGAGTTAAGTCATCAAGCCTCCATTGCCAGCGAAGCAAACCATGAACATCAGCGATGAACGTGAACTGTGGATCATTTCAATTGCATCAAATCATTTCATGTGACTGTGCATATCCGAGCAATAAAACAGTACAAGACGAACGTGCGAGGGCAGTAATTACGGAGTGAACGTGATGATCGATGTGGCTCAAACGAATTCCAAAGGGGTGGAGGATGACGGAGTAGAAACTGGAGAGGCAAAAAGTAGCAGGGAAAGAGGATGGTTTCATGAAAATCGAGAAACTTAGGAAATGCCACTTCACAACCGTTTATCTGGGTATGAAATTAAGAACATCAATTTACTTATGAAACTCCTTTAAAGTTTCTCATGCATTCACGAGAGTTTGTCCGGGCTTGCCAGCTACTCGAGAACATTTCACCTGACACTGATCTAAGGCGTGGTTTATCAACTACACTTCCAGGTCAACCAGGTCTGAGGGACCCTGCCTTGCCAGTCTCATGTAGAATATTTTACGAGGCTCCTCTCTTACTCATGAATAACAGTTGCCTATTTCCCGGCCACAGAGAGACCATACTAAGAATTCTGGCATGTTCCCCACCTAGGATTTTACAGATCCACTGACGTGAAATCTTTTACCACAGCCTGGGCGAAGCCGGGAGCATTTCCTCCCCTAGTGCACATCCGTGAGCCGAACCGTTAGTAGTGGTCACGCACTTCGCGGCTGCTCAGATGCTTTTCAACAATTTGGAGTAATTTTTCATTTCCATATTTTTTCTCTTTGATACTTTAATATTTTTACTCTGGTGTAAAAGGCAGACAAACGTGGTTTCTAGAGCAGTTAAGACTGTAACGTGCGAGAAATATGGTGCAGGTGGCAAGGAAGCAAGCGACTGAAGAGTGTAGTTGGAAAGGATGAAGGTGATTGAAGGAGCAGGTAGTTTGAGGGTATGTAGGTGGCTAAGGATGAAGGTAGCAAGAGTGTAGGTAGTTAAGGGTGAAGGTTGCAGGGGTTGGAAGGACGGAGGTGCTTGAGTCTGGATACCACGAGGGGTGGTGGTGGTGTTGGTGTTCCGAAGGGTGATCGGAAGTCTGGTCTGCACGTGCTCGTCACCGCCTGACACGCACGCATGTTTGGACGCATGTGTGTGTGTGTTCCCGCCACACTTCCTGGTGCTTGCGATGGTTCCTCCCGCCACCACAAGCACGGCTACTAACATATATGCAGATGTTACTTGACACAACTGTTAATTCATCACAAGAAAAACATTACTATATACCTACATATATAAATAGTTAACGCATGTTTTACATGAAATAATCATAAATGTAAACAGACGGGCAGCCATCAGTTTTCAAAACGGTATAGAAAATCATACACAATTTTTCTTTTTAGGATTTTGATCTTCAACACGAGAGCCAAAGGTGACGAATATCATCCAATACCCAAAACTACTGGTTCCCCCAAAATGTATACAATCCACCTGACTGAAACCGCTCTCACAGCCGCCAGCACTGGCCTCTAATTTTACGAATTAACCCACATCTTATGACCTCTTCTTAAATCTTAAGATTATCCCCAAACAAAATTGCAACCTCGTGGGTGAAAAAAAAAGAAACAAAAGCGTTGCGTCACTTCATAATGAGGGTGTAGAGGCTGCCGCCTTTGGCCAATAAGGGCCTCCACGTTCTCATGACCCCAGCCCAGCCCAGCCTCCTCCCTCTCCTTCCCCAGATGCTCGCCCTACACATCCCGGTGACTGCTGCTGGCTTACGAACTTGAGCCTCTCTCTTCACACATGAATTATCTTTTTAACCATTATCCTAATGAACCTCCTCCTCCTCCCACCCACCTGGAATGAATTTTGCTTTCAAAAACGCAGAAAAAATTGTGGAAGGTATGGAATTCAATCTAGTCAAGAATCAATCTCAGTCAGAATGGCGAATGGCAGACATGGAGGACTGTAGAACAGCAGCATCCAACTATGTGCCATGAAAAAAAAAAGCATAAAAATTTCTTGAGCCCCAAGGAAATTGTTCTAATCATTACATGCAAGCGCGAGAAACAATATGACCCACAATCAGTTCCATCGCCAGCGGGTTGTGGCCCTTAGCCTGCCTGGGTGAACGAAACACAATCATTGCATAGTCCATCCGAATCACGTGTTTATATGTATGCGTATACGGGTGATGCTAAGTCTTGAATCGAATCCAGCACGAGGTGTGAGAGGTTAGCAACAGATAAGGGATCGCTACCCAACCCTAACCTTAACCGCAGCCTAGTCTCTTGCAACTGGGCCAGCGAATCGAGCCCCGTAGTCAGCTGACACATACCAGACGCTAAGGGTATCTACCTTTAAATATTTCAAGATCTTCAGTACTCTTACGTTTTCCGATAGTCTTGAATAAAATCGTAATAATGTAATTTGCAAATATTGTGTTATGGCACGCTTGAGTAAATAAATAATCTTTAATACTACAGCGACATTCTGGGTCGATGCTTCTGTTCTACAGTTCTCAAGACACGCAGAACACAACACATGAGCCCCGAGGAGCAAGAACATTCAAACAATGTGGCCTCAGGAGTTCATCTTTTTATGTGACAAATATGTACCGCAAGAATTCAGACTTATCTACAACGGCAGGCCGAGTACCCCAGTCCTCATGAGCAGAATACAAAGCCGCTGTATTTCTGGATGCACGTTACGATACCCCCGGACGTGGGAAAGTTATTAGCTGCTTTGACGTTGGAACTCCGGGCAAGTAAACACGAAGTGTGGCAGCGCTGCAAGTCCGTGGGAATCCGACTGAGGCCGTCCCGAGGGTAGTGGGTCAGCACGACACGTACCGCCACGCACCCTCCCGCCCTCACTCACACCGCACGTTTTACAACGCACGAAAGTCAAGACCAGCTCCTCCATCTGTGGTGCAGAATTCCCTCCATTTATAGAGGGCTAACATTAACCAAATAAGGTCATGTATTTCGATTATAGGGAACTTGCGCCACAGATAATGGGCAATTCTTAGCAACTGCAATATTTCTTGATTTACCATCAGAAGGTCGTCGTTTTCTACGAGTGAATGTAAATATACACCAGTCACCGGATGAAATAAAAATCGAACGTTTGATCGTAACGAGGAATCTATAAATTCATGTCATAAAATTAACCTCCATCGATAATGTCGAAGCGAACTCGGGCAAAATGAAAAGCCAGGTGATCACGTGTGTGTGGTAGGGTATATGAAACAGAACAATTCCTAAAAAATGATGTTCCATAAAAATATAAGTTTACGAGAACGACAAGCTGATACGGTATGTATACCTGTAATACTGCGAAGGCAAGAACCCAGAGAACAATATTCCCTGACAATCCATGAAGATTTTTTCAGTAACAAAGGGAAAAAATCTCATAAAACTCTAAATCTAATGTACAGTACACCGGCACAAGACGGATGCACACATACACACACAAAACGAATCATACCCAAAGAACAAAACGAATGTCTAAAAGTATTCACGTCTAATAATAATTACGAAGGCAAGCGAACCTTTCAGCCAATTCGTAACTGTCATGTTACACTTCGTGCAATTCACTTTACAGCCGACTTAACACAACGAGAGCTTGAAACGGCCAAATTTATGCATCTCTTACTGTTACAAGAGACATGTTACGAATGAACAGGTAATCGGATGTCGAAGATAAGGGCTAATACATCCTCACACATCCTGGATTAACGGAAAGATTAACAATTTCAAAGGCATCACATCTATCAGAAAAGAAACTAAAAATCAAAAAAGGCTTCTCATTTTACAAAATTATATTACACCTTATATTAAGAATGGACATAACTAACCGAATTTCAAGAGTAACATTTTTCTGTGAGAAAAGTCTCACAAACGCTGACATGCCAAATCACATCAAAAGGTAAATATATGCCCGCAACAAACCAAAGTGCCTTCGGGTGCAATGTTCAATAATCAGTCTCCAGCTGTCTGTCCAGAGGGGTTCTCATACCTTCCTAAAGTTTCACCTTTGCCCTTACATATATATCATCCTGACATGGTAAATTACATAACTCTACCAACTCGCGCATCAACGTAACAATGGCCAAACTCTCTCAAAGCAGGCGTAAATTCCAATCAGATTCCGTACAACAAACTGTGGAAACGTAAAAAAAAAAAAAAAATTATCAGATATTCCATTAAATTCTTTAAACTCTAGTGAAAGTTCCAGTCACACTCGGCAAAACAAATTGTTGAAAGGTAAATGAATATCAAATATTCCACTAATTCTTCAAACTCTGCTTAAGCAGTACCATTACTTTTCACTCACCTGATCGTGCGCACCCCGAGCGTGCCTTAAATTTGAGTATATACCCGACGGCAAATGTCAGTGTGTGACAATGTTTCCAGGTAAGTACAATATGGGTCAGGCTGCTGGATGGTACGGTACTTGCCTTCGAGTACGCGGCCCAGGCTGTCTGGTCGGCTGCACGGCGTTGTTTCCTTGATTTCTCAAGTCGAGACATTTCCCCCATGACCTTCACAACACTTGTCAGGAAGGGGCCAAGCAGCTGTGTGAACCCACAATATTTATCCCTAATTCTTCCCACAGCTGCACCACTGCTTTTCCTGTGGTTGCTGCGGCCGAATTATTTAACGAACTAATGAAGGAAGAAAAGACCAGGAAGTATGAGATGATGTTTTTGTGGCCAGATGGAAAGCGGTGTAGAACACTCCGACAGTATAGCATAGTCACGCTGACGAGGCAGCCTTGTTAACACCAACCCATCTGAATGAAACACAGTAGTAAACACCGTCGGGTTTTTAGGTACAAGCTACCTGGTCTTCTGTTCATGTCAGAACTTACCTTTTATCTTTTTTTTTCTTACCTTCGCTTACACTACTTATACACCGATCATCAGTAGTGTACATGATCCATCCGCGGTCCTCAGGTGCAGTAGCACGGAGCTATCTTCCCGACACCAAAAAAGAGAGTGCTAGGCACTCACACGTCGTCTGCTACTGTCGCGGTATTAAGTGTCTGGGAGCCTGGTGCGTGCCTCACTGTACCATGCGCTCACACCACTGGTGTCTGGGACCTGGTGTGAACTCCCACAACAGCAGGTATAGTGCTTATTTTCAATATCTTTTTTCCCCCCCGCCTGTGACACCACTGTCTTCTTCTCTTCACCATCATCCCGTCTTGATCGTTCGTAACAAAAAGCCCTTCCAATCATGTCACTCACAGATTTCTCGATACACTGTCGAGTTCATTAGCTACTACTACCTTAACTATGACTACTTTCCTAACTACTACCACAATACTCACAACTACCATTTTACCCTTGCATCACCACAACTACCACCACAATACTCACTACCACCATCCTTCCCTTCCATCACCACAACTACCACCACTTATCGCTAACCTTCACCGCTGACTCCAACCACCACCGCCCGCCCCTCTGCACCTATCCCCTTTAATTGCCACCCTCCAGAACCTCCAGTAACTATCACCTCTCCACCAACCTTCTCTCCTCAACATACCACAACAATGACTACTAATTACCAGGCTCCAGGGGTCCTGGGACTTCCCCGCCTACCACCGCCACCAAACACATGTTGGATGTGGAGGAGGGAGAGACGCCAGTCACGGATCACTCGCTCAGCAGCGTTGAGATCACCCCATCGCCCGGGGGATCTCCTCCACACACCGCGACACTCGCACATTTTATGAGGCTCTATAAAACCCGGTGCAAAAGACCTCCTCACATCAAGTGTGTTAGCATTTTTCATGCAGGGGTTATCGACGCTTTCTCTGGTTTTAACTTTACACTATCTCACGATCACCACCTTCCGGTGGAATCAAGGGAATCCGGATATGAAAGTATGTTTGTAAACAAAAGTTCATGATTTGGTAACCTTGCTGGGAACCGCGCACGTAAACTCTTCTGTCACTTTTAAGTACAAAAAATTAGTTTGTTACAGCGAGTCAACATTAAATAGGGTAAAAAACTCTTATTTTCATATTTCGTGGCTTCAATATCAGAACTATCAGAACCAGGAGGTTGAGGTTGGGAAAGTACCGTGACTACGAGACCTTTAGTGTGTTGTCAGTACCAACAGACGTGGGTGTGAACACCTCTTGCAAAGGCGTACTATTCAACCCCATCTTCAGGCATGAATCAGTTTGTAAACCTAAGTTTCACATAAAAGTTGACAGATACCTAACATAAGGAAACATCTAAGTCTTTCTTTTGTATCAACTCATATTCTGAAGGGGGAAAAAAAACCCGACTTTCTATAAATCGGAAGCGGTGGCAAGTCGAAGTTCTGAAGGATCATGAGAGCAATCCCGTGTGGCTGGCTGTACGAGCAGGAGAGGAGACGTCTTGCCAGGTGTGGTGTGTTTATAGACTGAACCCATCGTCAGGATGTGCCCTAGCCAGGGGAGGGAGTCGGGCAAGCTCTAACCACCATGAGTCAATGATCTCAGCCATCGTCCTTCACACAGACACACACACACACACACGCACGCAAACACATCTGACTTCCCCACAATCACTGCCTTTCAACAAACTAGACACTAACCTTACGCTTGTACCACCACCACCTGCCCCTCAAGCAAGCAAAACATAGCTCCCACCACTAAGGAAATTCTCCCCAGGAAGATGAATTGTTATCAAGAGTCGGTGGTCGGTATTTCCTGGCAACTCATCCAAACAGGTTCTGTTGTCTCCTCGCGTATGGATGCCCTGCCCCCCACCCCCCCCTGTCCCGACGTGTGCCCTTGGCCCTGGCTACCGATACAAACCTAAGAAGTGTTTTTCACGGCTTCGGTTGGACGAGTTACGTAACGAGAGAAGCGAAGATAAAAGTGGTAACCTACAGATGGACGGTGAGTTGACACTCTTCTATCTGGGGGAGATTCGTCATGACTCTGCAGACGTTACCAGCCTCCCTCACGCCTCAAGGTGCGGGAAGTTCAGATAAGGAACGCGGAATCAGGAAGTCATGTGATGGTCCCACCGTCCACAGGTTCCCACCCACCCACCCCGGGCAAGCATAATGACGAACGCTAAATACATACACAGTGTCTCATCGCTCTCTGCTTACCTTGGGCGACTTCCTTTACAAAAAGATGCCATTCAGTTTCTGAAAGACAAAAGAAATATATATTAATCGTCAAATTATACATCTTCTCGAAACAAAATAAGAATATGAAGCTACAAGAGGTATATGAAAAAGCATATCTTTAAACTGTAAAATATTACTTCATGAAGGAAGGCAATACACACAACATACACCCATACATATACATACGCAAGTGTGTACCATATGTATTCTATGTAAATAAACAAACCAATGTAGAACTCGCGTCATAATTCTGTACACAGGAGGCACACCTCACAGGCAAGAGTAACATGAATGAAATCAATCAACAGAGATAATAATACCGAACATTATAATTACTGGATCCTAATATCACGATGACACCCGGGTTGCGATGGGTGTATTGGGTAGCAACTGTGGGCGAGGGAATAGTCGTAACAATATCAAAGACGTGATAACAAGTAGCGGTGGCGGTCACTGTCATAATTTGTCGTGGTTGTGGTAATGTTGTTAGTGGTGGGGGGTTGTTGGTGGTGCTGGCGAGGCTTGGTGGGTAGTGGTGGTGAACGCGAACCCATGGACAAGAGACGCACTATGATCTACCTTGACCTCCTCCTCCTCCTACTTTACTACCCTTTCCCAAGCTCTCAGAGAGAGAGAGAGAGAGAGAGAGAGAGAGAGAGAGAGAGAGAGAGAGAGAGAGAGAGAGAGAGAGAGAGA
>JAUUDY010497070.1:0-10653 GCA_032361765.1 Panulirus inflatus | reverse complement strand
GAAGTGTGTGGTTGAGATAGATGTAGAAGATTGCTAAAATGGCCTTGGCATATGGATGAAATGGGTGAGGAGAGGTTGGGAAAGAGGATATATGTATCAGAAGTGGAGGGGCAAAGGGATGTAGGAAACCGAATTGGAGATGGAGGGATGGCTTGAATAAGATTTTCAGTGCTTGTGGCCTAACATGTAGAGAGTGAAAGGTGTGCATGGGATAGAATGAATTGGAGATATGTGGTATCAAGGGATGATGTGCTATCAATGGACTGAACCAGAGCATGTGAAGCAGCCGAAGGAAACCATGGAATGGTCTGTGTGGCCTGAGTATAGATATGAGGCCCTGGATTCAGTGCATTACACATGACAGCTAGAGAATGGATGTGAGCAAATGATGCCTTTTCCTTGTTCCTGTTGCTGCCTTGCTAACATGGGAAATGGCAAATAAGTATGAAAGAGAGAAGAAAAGACATATTTAAGACCAGGAATACCACATAACTGAATGTCTTCGTATTTAAGACCAGGAATCCCACCTAACCTAGGGTCTTTTCTGTTTAATTTTCACGGTACTGTAAGAATATGATATTCATCCGTATCTTCTTGAATATTTGTCTTTTAAACCTCCCATCTTTAGGATAGTGCAAAAGCAGAATATTTTGTCTTCAGTCCTCTAAGTCAGACTGATTTGAACTTCATTCCCATTTATTTAGGGCAGGTTAAGTACATGCAGCCTCTCAATTCACATGCATATCCTAATGTCTAGTGTGCTAAGTGAACAAAGACTTCCACAAAATTATACTGTTTTCACCTGTTAATTTGTAATTTGTAATTATTTTGCATTATCATGAAGATGCAATGTTTAAAAAGACATATACTGATGAATATGATATTCATAAGTATTATGAAAATGATAGATTTCAGAACCCTGAATTTTTTAGATTCATGGGGAAAATGTTGTACACCTACCGTATCTTGAAGATGGCTGGTTCCAAGGACTTTAGCAAATGATAAATAAGAATTTTGCATTTAATGCAATTAGGACATGCAAAGTTTAAAAGAAATGTATTTTAGCTGTGAAAGAGAATTGTATGTGTTTTGTAGCTGTATCATTTTTACCAGGGTTTCTTTTTAATCTGCTTAATCTGAGAAATGATTTCTCCTGTTTGAAGTAGGATGGCTGTAGGAAAATTATCTCTAAACAACTTATCAACTATATCTGTCCAGTCATTCCAATCTCACATATTTTGCAGCAGTGCCCAAGTAGAGCATAACGTAGCATCATTCAAAAAATGCAATTGCACTTATTGCCCATGTGTTACTTGTGGTCTTTCCCACAGAACTTTTACTTGACAGGATTGGTGTGATTATTCCCACATCATCTCTTATGATCTTTACATCATGTTTACAGTTAATATGAATTGTACATTTATTCATTTATTGAAGTCAAGAAAACAATAGAATTACTTTTTATGTAGATTATTATTATCAAGATGTTGCAGAAGTAGATCTTTTGCAGATTAGAATTTTTTATATGTTTTTGAACTTTCAGATTTGTAAGTGGGTTGGAGAAAGAGCTGACATCCCGCTACCCAGTTCACCAACCTGTACATCCTGGTAGGGAGGAGATTACCCACATCTATTTCCCTTCACGCATGTCTCTGTGGGAATTTCTTCTCATGATCTTCTACTGTTTTTTATTTGTGTCTATTTACTTTTCTATCTTGAAAATGGACATATTTAAGAGCAAACTGGGTATGGCTATTAGTGTTCAGGCAACGCTTATAGCTTCATTGTGCATCTCTGTAGGATTTTGTGCATATTTTGGTCTTAGGCCTTTGCATAGCAAAGGAAAGTATGTATACCCAGTCTTAGCTGGTCTTATTGGCTTTGAGAATAGTATGGCATTAATAAGGTCAGTTTTATCAACTCCTTCTCATTTGGACATCAAGATTCGAGTGGCACAAGGCTTAGCAAGGGAAGGATGGACAATAACCAAATATTTTTTAACAATGATTACTATTGTTACTGTTTCATTTTTCCTCTTCATTCCTCTTGTTCAAGAATTTTGTATATATGGCAGTGTAGTTCTTCTTTGTGATCTGTACATGCAGCTTATTTTCTTGACTGCGGTGTTGTCCATTGACCTCCGTCGCTATGAAGATTCTGAGGAACAGAAAAAGCAAGCCTTAGTAAATGGTGGTCCATTCTCTGTAAATCCTTTGTTCAGATATCAGCAGCAGAGTCCCAATCCTAATGTAAGAATCCTTGTCAGCAGCTCTGAAAGGACTGGAACATCTGTACCAAACCTTCACCGCAGGAATGCTCCATCTGAATCTTCCCTCAAGTGTAGTGGACGAGATCGAGTTGCTCACCTACAGACAAAGCCCCACAATTCAGATATGATGCCTAAAAGGCTACGTGTAGCTTATTTTGTTGCAAAGAAAAGAATGTTTCAAAGAATGTTTATGTGTGTTTTTGTTGGGTGGATTGCATTTATGGTTTACAGTTCTGGACTGATCGAGCATTTCTCTGAATCGATGAATGATCAGCAAAGGCCAAGGGACTTACCCTCTGTTATATTTTCTTTAACCAACCATTCCAGCTACATAAATCAGTCAAGAGTATCAGTACCAGCCCCACATAGTGTTGATCAGACTCATTCTCATGGCTCAGCTGCTGTGGTGCCAAAATCCTCAGTTACTGTTAATGGCACTGTTACTAAACAAGATGGACTTAAACTCTTGAAACATCGCACACGCTCTCTTCTGCGTAAGCTGCCACACTCACACTGGCCAACACTCTTTAGTTATTATAACATTAGTCTGACTGGACACTATCTAAGTATTTTGCCACCCATCCTGCTCTCCCTACCAGTAACACCAGAAGATGCTCTAAATGTGCACAATCCCAGTGACCCAAACACTGGTCCCTGGCAAGCTGATAAACTTCGTTTGGAAGGTAAGTAAATCATATCTTTTATTCACTGATTTTCTTACATGATATTCTTATTTATCCATTGTGATTTGCACTGATGAGTGTTCCACTTAAAATCTGCTTCAAATTTTTCATACACTGTTCAAAGTAGATCATACATAATACATGTTATCCAGTAAACTTATTTTAATTGAAGCTTTAAGGCGATACTGTTTGCCTTTATTCTGCTATTGAGATATATCATTTTCAATGAAACTGCTAAAGATGATTTGCTGAGTTGCAGATAATGGCTTATTATTTGTAAGTTTGAGGTTTAAAAATTTTTGTCGAGTATATTATTCATTAGTTTGAAACATTACGTAAATTTCCATGTAGAGCAGGGTAAAATTGATTGTATAGATACTATGTCTTATTTCTGCGTCATATTTACCATTTTTTTTCCTATTCTATGTGGGAGCCAGACGAGAACCTCTTTTTGTTCCCATAATCACAATACATCATATGCTTTCCTAGTTAGTAATCATTCTTCCAGATAATGCTTTACTCTACTCTCCCACCTTCCTCCTTGTTTATCATGTAACTGGTAGTTCCTTTTTGTGCAATGTGTTAAGTTTTCATAAATTGACTTAAACATTTGTGATGATACAAAACACAAGGAAATAAAGTCAGTGTAAAGTAATTTTGGTAGCACTTAAAGCAATGAGAAAATATAAACATTCAATCTAGGTGCAAAATATCAGGTTTTCCAGCTTGAAATGTGCACATCACAATCATTAGTTTAGCAGGTGATTTAAGAAATAAACCCTCAGTGCCTAAAGCAGAAGGATCATTTCCCCATACTGTGGTGGTTTGTGACTGAATTTGCTTGAGAGTTTGCAAATGTATGAATGATAGAACAAAAGACAAAGAAATTAAGTCTATTGAAAGTAATAAAAGTAGAATTAAACCAGTGCAGAAATAAACACTGAACCTTTTGTAGTTCATAGAATTGTCATCTCTTGCCTAGATTGTGCCTATCACAGTGATTGTATCTCTACTTTATTTAGGTGAGTGTAGGCCTTCAGGTGCTGTAGATCCATCATTTTCCCTTGGCAGAGTGGTGTATCTGGGTGACTTATCTCTTGGCTGGTGTACTATAGTAGTTTAACATGCTCTTACTGTTTTCTATTTTTTATGAAGCATACATTGAATATCCTTGCTTACTTATTTGTTTTTTATTTATATGGTGGTAAGGGAAGTGAATTTAAACTTTCTCTACTATCAAGCATCTTTTAAACTTTTGTTATTGTCAGTATTCATATTTTCATGACTTACATATGTATCTTTGTATGTGTGTCTGATCCTGCTTATCATTATGTTATTGTGTAATTACCAATTTGTACTATATGGGAGGGAGTTTTACGCTCATAAAGTTCTATCCTATGAATATTGTGTCATACAGCCTCATAAATATATGTATGCTGTCTGCATTATAACCATCTCTTCAGTCACTTTACTCCATTCATCTGCTTGTCTCTGATGAGTTTCTACCTTAATTTCATGTTATTTCCTTTTATTGTTCTATCCCTTCATCTCATGAAGGACTGTTCACTGTCTATACAATTGAGCTGTTTGAAAAATTTAAAGGCTGTGATCAAGTCACCATTCACTCATCTCTCTTCGAAGGTGGGCAGATTTAAAGCCTCCAGCCTTTCCCTTAACTCATCTCTCTTATTACTGATAACATCTTTGTTGCTCTCTTCTTGAACTTCTTCATTAATCTTTATATTTCTTTAGGTATGGTGACCAAATTTAGGAAGCATATTCTAGTTTTGACTGTATGTATGGTATGAAAAACTTGCAGACTATATTTTGATCCATGAACTTGAATGCAAGGGGAGACTAGTGACAGGTTAGGGGCAGTGTCAACTCCCAGGTCTATCAGACACAAAGAATTCTCTTGTGTCTCTATCTTTCTGTGTGTTGTCTTTGTGATTTTTGTCCACCTAATTCTTTTGACTGCCATAACTAAAAAAAATTCACTGATTATTATACATTGCTTTTAACTAGGCAACACCATAACACTTCTTCCTTTCCCCACCCTTAATGCTCTCTTCCCCAGTGCCCCCCTCCTCTAGATCCCCTTCTCATCCTACTGACACATCTGCAGTTCCTTAGCTCCCTCCTCTAGTTCTCCTTCTCATTTTACTGACACACCTGCATTTCCTTAGCTCCCTCCCCATTCATTTATAATAAATATAGTACAATGTACTTATTTTTGCTTTGTGATTATGTTTTCTCACTGTTTCATGCAGTGCTTTGGTATAGCAATAGAAATTTATGAAAGTGTGTAATGATTTGCACTAACAAAGATTTTTTACTTGCATATTATATTGTAAAAATATACAGAAGTGCTGTACTTGATTAAACAGAAACCTCACTTGACTGGATGGGACCCAGTCCCAATTAATCCAGTTGGTGGGGACTTCATCATATTATTAGATAAACATTTCCTTCATGTTATGCATTATAAGACATTTATTTTGCTTCGTGAGAGTTAAATTAGAACATGAAATAGTATTGTAGTGACAGCTTATGAATTGTTATTGAGAAGGATCATTGGAAAATTTACTGTTATGGATAATGTATTATCACTCTAGATTCTGAAGACTCTGAGGAAACAGATTGGCAAGAAGAATCAGCTTTCATACCATCATCATCGGGAGAACTGTTACTTACAGCAGTTTTAGTGATTCCTGCTGTCCTTTTTTTGGTGTATGCCATGGTAGCACTTTATCACTGCATTTGCTCTCGCAATTATGCTGAATGGAGAGCTTCTTGGTGGGGTCAAGATGGGACTAAAGATGAAACATCACAGGTGAGTTTTTCAAATAACTTGAAGTGCATTTTAAAATATTTTTTGTTATTTGGATTTTAAGGAAGTCACATGCAGTGTGTTTATTAAACCATTTTTTCCTTTAATGTGGAAAAACTTTATTTATGTCTGTAAATGAATGGACAGTAGTTTTATTTCTGAGCCTGTTGTAAGCTTAGGTTACACTTGAAGTAGAATGAAAAGTTCATAAAACATTGATAATTGTATTTGTATCCACCAGTGCTAACGGTTGCATCATTGACACTAGGCACTTTACTCATATATTTTATACACTGATGATTCAACTCTGCTTCTTCCATTTATTTCAGTTTTGCTTAATTTTTTTCTTGTTTGTGTAGGACTGTATTGCAATTATGAAGCATACTGGGGAGGGGTGACATAATGTCGCTGGGCTTAACCAGGGCAATTGGCACATTCATGGTGAACCATGGTATGATCTGTCAGGTTTGGTTTTGAATGGTAGGCTCTAGTTTCAGTAAATTTTACATGACAGCTATAGAGGTGAAAGTGTGCAAATGTGGTTGTGGTTTATTTGCTTTTAATGCTACCTTGCAAAGTTTGGAGAAACAGTTATGTACAAACAAAATTTCTTTTTATCTATGCTTAGTTGCTCTTCACATGATATTGTTATTACAGTTGTTTTGATATTGTTTTTTTATTAAGTTTACTGTATTATTGATATTGTTATTTTATACAGGATCCAGTCAGCTTCCTGTTTGACTTAATATTTTTTAAAGGTTGATATTTATCTAGGATTTTACTACTTATTTTAAGACCAAAGTTCATACAAGTTAAATGTAAATAGAAGATATACAGCACTGTATTTATGTCATTATAATACTTAAAAGGTACGTAATTTTCTGTCTAAAGTGTATGAAATTGACTTAATTATCCACTGTCTCACCAGATCATTGGGGATGCATTACCCCTAGTTCTTGTGGGCCACCCTAATGATGTGGAGTGCATGTGCACCGATGGCATTTTGTTGGTTTCCTCCTGTCTGGCGGGTATAATTCGTGTGTGGGATCCCAGTACTGGAGAATGTGTGGCCACCATTGACAGACACAAGTGAGATGATATTTTGTTTATATTAAAAGCTTGGTATCTTTTTTTTATCTGTTCATATTTTTATGTCTGTTCTTGTATCAAAGTTAGAATTACCCATGTTTGATCATATCCTTCATCTGACTCTGTAGTGCATCCAAAATCATATCCTTGCTTTAAAGCTCTTCAGTAACTTATTTGCATATGTTAAGAGGCTTCAGCCACCTCACATCCTGAGGATGACCATAAAGATGCTCGGGTTTACTCAGAATGAATCTGCAATTGATGTGGTCCCAGTCTGTAGCCACTGCTGATGAAAACAAAAACAACTATCTCAAAAAAGTAGCAGCCTATTGCTAATGCTGTTACTCATTTTTGCTCTGAGCTAGATTAATACCTTAAAGTCATTTGTTATCATAATGCCTTGTTAAAGTAGAGTCAGTTTATTTATTTTATTTTAGTATAAGGAGAATGATACATCAGAGAAATGAAAAGAAAATTCCAGAAAAAAATCAAGTGGCAGTGGAAGAAGAAAGTGATCATGTTGTAAAACGTGAAATAATGATTATAGGATAAACTATGAAAATAGAATTATAAGTAACAGTGTTTTATGGATTTTAAGGTGGAGAAACTTCCTGTGTAGAACGATATTTAAACTTGATGATCTGCTCTGAATTTGTTTTCTTTCATAACATTTGGAGGAGTTTGGGTACTTTCTGAGGATGACAAAATGTTGAAGAAAGGAAAACAATATTCTAGAGTAACTTTATTTTTCACTCTACATACAATTCCCTGAGAACAATGATTTACACAAGAGGGACATTTTGTAATAGCGACATCCAAGAAAGAGGGTAGAAATTCACAGAAGGATACTATTTTGAAGCAAATTTGCATTTTTTGATATTCTTTTCTGTTGATTATTAGATACCTAAGTATATCATTAGGTTTTTCAGTTATAATGTATCTCATTATGATATCACACTAACCCCCATCTGTACTCCTAAGATATTTCCAGGTCATTTTACCCCTTACCTTACAAAGCTAGAACGTTCAGGTTCTCTCCCTTTTTCTCATCTTGGTTACACCCACAAACATTAAGACACCCCAGCCTGAGCCTTTGAGGAGATTGAACACACCTTGCCTAGCTCCTTCTTTTCCAACTTTTAGAAACTGAAATACAAGGAGGGGAGGGTTTTCAGCCATTGCTCCTGCCCATCTTAGTTGCCGTCTGTTGCATGGAGGGAAATCTTGGGAAGTATTCTTTCTCTCCTAACCCCTATTCTGGTTACAAGTCATTTCCAAAGCTTTTATAACTGTGTGATTAGCAAACCTGATACATGTAACAAATGGTCAGATTATGAAAATGAACATGCTGACTCACAGCCTACTGGCCCAGGTATGATTCTGGTGCACCTAGGGTTCATCCATCCTCTTTTTGGTAGATACATAGGTACCATCTCTGACTAGAGTAAAGCCATACGGATGACAGAATCAGCCAGCCTTCAGCTGGTAACTCTATTCAAGATTCGTCCAGGCTGTCATTGTTTTGGGATGTGACCCTCACCAACAGGCTTTTTGAGCATACTAGGGGCTAGTACTTATAGTACAGTTGTGGTTTTATGAATTTATTGACCGTTCTTTATTTAAGTTTTTAATAGGTAGTTATTTACTTTTTCTAACTCAAAACATGGAATCTAAAAAAAAATTGTACGTAGGAATAACAAAAGACTCAGTACATATTTCAGAATCAAACCTAGAACTATCCTTCAAAGGGTTATAAATCCCATTTGCCAGTATTTTCTCATCTTTTCATTTTGTCACCCTTCACATCTCACAAGTCTTTGCTCATGAGCCAAGCATTTGTAATATGCATCAAATGTGGTAGACATCATTTACTGCATGCTCATCAGCTATACAAAGCTGTATATGTGATTTATAAACAGAATGGGTTGGCATTTAAGGGTGAGTGGGGAGGATGGCTGTGTCGGGCTTGAAGGTTGTCTCAGTGAGAAGGTGTTTTGTGAATATTATATATGTTTGGTGTGGGGTGATTTGTGAGCATAGGTTGCTAGAGTGTGTGACTTTAAGGAGAATAAGATGTTTTGGAAGGAACTTAATAATGTGCAAAAAGGAAGGGAACAAATAGGGACATCAGTGAAGGGATTCTGTATACCCAATCTATTTTTAGTGGGGGAATTGGTATATATGACTGATAATATTTTGTATTCTGGCCCTGAAATATGAAAGGGTTTTGATGGTTATTCATGCCACATTGTTTTTTTTTATTTATATCATAACAGAATCTGTGTATTGTTTTGAAATGTATGCATCTTTTAATAGGATATGGTGCTTTTGTCAAGTTAATACTAGTATCTTTCATGAGAATTTTCACTTTTTCATGTAATTTTCAGTTATTTTGAAGTTTTTAGGTATCAATAACAGTATCTTTTTTATACATACTTGCCTTTCCCTCATTAGAGAGGTAGCATCAGGAGCAAACAAAATAGTAGCCTCATTTGCACACATCCACTCTTTAGCTCTCTTGTATAATGTAGGTAAAACCAGGTACCACCATCCACTTTCAAGCTCCACAGACTACTCCAGTAACAATAAATACCCTTCGTATTTTTTTTTCCAGCCCCAAGAAACCAGACTTCCGTATGGGGTCACCAGACCTTGGGGATGACATCCACTCAGACTATGAATCAGGCTCCCCAAGATCACAGCCAGGAGATTATAACTTCTTCAGAAAGAATGTAACTGAAATAGACAAAAGGTAAAGTGCCTTTTTTACCCCCATCATGGCAACCTTTGATGAAACAGAAAGTGGATGATAAAAAGACTGAAAAAAATGTATGTTATGTGACATGTCATGTTTTTAATGAATCACCTTTCCCACTTTTTGAAGTGTCATGCAGAAAAAATTCATTTGTGCACATCCAAATTCCAGTTCTCATTTATAATGAACCAAGTTTGGAGCCTACCATCCCTTGCCATCGTCCAGTACTCACCTAGCACACCAGTATGGGGATATAGTCAGCCATGAATCCCATGGAGTGGAGACTCAACATGATAATTTGTTACTAACACTGAAGGGATGATAATGGTAAAAATTCCTCTGGCCTATGGGAATACTGGGTGTTGAGAAGGGGTCCACAAATTAGCTCAAATCATGATTAGCAGAAAAGGGCATCCCCTCCATGTAAATAATGGATGACATTTATGTAATTGCATATCTTAAATTTTAACATATTTTGACTTTTCACACTTTTAGGTCCTTCATGCATTGTTAATGTGGTATGCAGAGGATATATACATGGAAAAGCACTTCATCAATAAGTATATCTCATCTTTGGAGATAGAGAGGATGTGGGTTTGGAAATCCTCCTTTCTTTTATAATAACTCTCTAAAAGTAGGAACAGAAGGAACCAGGCAAGGATATTTTGTAGAAGGTTCAAATCTTGGCACTTCCTTAACATGGCAGGACAAAGCAAGTTAAGAAAAGGAAAATTGATTTTATTATTATATTTATTTATTGTATTTGATCGTTGTTTCCCACGTCAACGAGGTAGTGCCAAGAAACTGACAAAGAATGGCCCATCCATTCACATATACACACACACACATATATATATCTATATCTATTTATTATACTTTGTCGCTGTCTCCCGCATTAGCAAGGTGGCGCAAGGAAACATACGAAAGAATGGCCCAACCCACCCACATAAACATTCACATACGCACATATATATACCTATACATCTCAACGTATACATATATATACACATACAGACATATACATATA
>JAUUDY010497069.1:0-14676 GCA_032361765.1 Panulirus inflatus | reverse complement strand
GAGTTGCAGCGTTCTAGGCAAAAGATAATAGAGTGGGCAGTATGTAGGGTAGATAACTGTAGCGGCAGGGTTGCAGCTAGTGGGCTGGACGTTACGTATAGGGTAGGTAGAGTTGTAGCTGGCTGGGTAGAGATTGGCAGCCTGGACAGCGTGTAGAGCTTAGGTAGAACTGTAGCTGGCTTGGTATTAAGTAGTGGGGGGTAAACAGTATTTAAGGGGTCAGAAGACGTAAGCCTGCTGGGTATTAAGTAGTGAGCTGAGCATTATGTATGGGTAGGTAGAGCTACAGTTGGCTGGGTAGCAAGTAGTGTGAGCTGAACATTATGTATGTCTAGGTGGAGCTATAGCTGGCCGGGTAGTAAGTAGTGAGCTAAGCATTATGTATGGGTAGGTAGAGTTATAGTTGGCTGGGTAGTAAGTAGTGGGCTGGGCAGCCAATGAGTGGCTGGAGGAGCAAGGCCAGCCAGAGTTCGCCGACCAGAGGATCCACGGTGGATGGTTCTCACCAGAGCGTGGACGAAGCACCGCACCTGCTGCTTTCCAAAACACACTAATTAAAGGTCAATTAACACTTGCCTATGTATCCCCTTGTGTATACAACTGAAAAAAGGACGGCAGGGATTCCTACCAGACATCTGGTGGCCCCACCAACTTGGAACTACCATACCAACGCCTTGACACTACTCTGATACGATCACCTGATTAACCAAGACACGATTAACATATGACAGCTTTAGTCTCATTTGACTACCACACTGGCACACCACCTCTGTAGCTCTCCAGTATCCTGCTGCTACCACAGTTCAGCATGAAGCATATCATATAACTACCCATTTATTAATCTTCTACTACACAACTACCCAATAAGTAATAGATATGACCATATGTTTAAATTCCGACAACTGAATGACTAAACTGCGATTGCCACACTCCTGAGACACAACTTTGGATGCAACAGACTTCCACCCGTCCATCACTTAACCTCCTCCTTATCTCCACCACACTCTTAATAGTATTAAAAGACAATCTCCTCCTCTATTACTGCCACTCACCCGCCGCAGCCCTACTTTAGACTCGCCTCGCGGCAAGTGTAAGTCGCTGCCTTGTATCATCCAAGACCCATTATCACCGGAGGGAATTACAAACTCGCTAGATTGGTCTTGCCAGAAGGGTATTGTTTTATAGGACTCTGTACCTCTTCAAAGGGGCGAAGTAATATCCATACGGAAACCCAGTGCTCTCAGATGATACAGGAGAAATGCATTCTGCTACGTTTTCTAATAGTTTGCTCCTTTGGTGTTCAAAATAGTGCATTGTTATGGATCCATAGCATCCGTCTTTACCCATTTCTCTTCCTTCGTGCTACGCCAAGCGATGAATCTATACTGTCCCTCTCTATCTACACCTGTTTGTCCTCATCTTCATGCGATGTAGCCTAATACACCTGTAACTCATTCTCTCTATACCCTCTATGCAGCGCGACTTGCTACATCTCTACCGCGTCTCCAGGGACAGATTGTGAGAATTTACCGATATTTATATTCAGCAAGTCGACAGATAGAAGTTCTGATCACTATTCAGTATGTCACATCAAGGTAAGCTGAAGGGATGCAAGCACACAACTGTAACATTAAGATAGAAAAAAAGGATAGTGGACCTCATATTGTCTTTGAGAAAATGGCTGACAATGATATGGGATAGAATTATGTTTTTGGAAATTGATGAATGAATAACTAATTCAGCATGGGTCTCACAACAAAAGAATGTTGAAAACGAATTTAGTACAAGCTTTCGAGAAAGCACCGCTTAAAGACCAGCAGAGAGGTAAATCACAGGGCATAGAAATCAAAATGTTCGAGTATCGCTGACTGGGATGAAGATCAAAAACAACGTTTGGTATTAAACAGAGATGCATCCATGTAGTTATGCGTGACAAGCGGAGTACCTTCTATGCCACATATCTTTTCTCAGCTATATGACCTACCACGAGAGAAGACTGCTACAAAAATTAAGAATGTGCCAAAAATTACGATTTAAAACAAAATAAAACTTACACAAAAGGAAGACTATCTAATGACTTGAAGACACTGTGACAATTGATGCATTTCGCCAGAGGTACGGAAATTGGGAGACGGTGTAGACGAATGAAAAGTCATGAATTATGATAAGAGTATCAGACCTGATAAAGTTCGTAAGCCATCATTAAAATCAGACAGACAGACACACAAACACAAATTCATCCTATGAAAAATTACTAAAAGTTCTAAAACTATATCTAAAACATGAAAATAAGGCTTAAAGGAAATCTAATGGAATTTTGAGCATACAAAATAAATCTAAATGAATCACAACAGTTTGATGACCAGAAATAATCATACAAATTCTAAAAGAAAATCGATTTAATAGAAGCATGGACAAGAGAGTCTTCAGCATTAGATTAATATAACATTAAAACAATCTCCCTTCAGATACTGTCAAGACGAAGATTATTAATGAAATTAAAACACAGCTGGACAAATACTTTGGCGGTATTAACAATCAGTGAATAAGCTTAGGGTTCTGGTTCTTGATATTATCGCTTCATTCCCTGTGAATATGGCATGTTGCTGCTGTGAGTGGGCGGTTCAAGGATGACAGTGTAAAATGCACACATTATTTTCACTTATGTATTACAGAGTAGAGGCGAAGGTCTCTTCCAAAGAGCACCCAGAGGCTCTAATTAGATCAGAGTATCTCCTGCTAGCTATGCCGGAGGGAGTGTTGGGTGCGGAGGAGCCTTTGGCTTTACTATCTCAGTCTCCATCGGTACAGACTAGGAATTTAGGATACTCTTACCGTCCCCACCAACAGACAGCATCATCATGGACCATCAGGCTCTTCCATTTTCCGTATTTCCCATTATACTCTGTTCCTGCCTCCTACATGCGATGCACCCTGATACACCTATACTCTCTCTTTTTATCCCTTCCTCCTCGATATGGTAAATCCGTTCCAGATCTTATCACTCCCTCCTTCATGCGATGCGACCCGAAACAAAAGTCTTTAAGAGATTTTGATCTTTTAAACGAAGTGGGAGGGTAAACAACGTATCAGACTGTGTGTGGAATAAAACCGAATGAACCATTCTCTTCTCCCTTGTAGGCAGTGGCGACGGACCATAGCCCCACTGTATCCTCCGCTGCCAATCTTCATTCCTAGAGTGGCATAATAGTTGAGACCTGGGAGTATTCTGTAGTTTCTACTGCTGGATACCACCTCCTAGGGATAACTTATCAGATTCGACGACGTCCACCTCGTGGAGTACATAGTCCTTCATCAGCTTCGTATTCTTTTTTTTCTCTTTTCTTTGGAAGAGATAGACCAACTCGAGTCCTTTCCTGGTCCACTGTTGGTAAAAGCCTCATAGAATTAGCCGAGCAAGTGTCTTCATAAGGAGTGTAGGTTTATACTCCTGTCGGTGGGAGAGCAAAGGAGAACTCAGAGAGGCCCTCTTGAGACCCTTCTCCAAGCCATCCCTCGTACTTATGAACATCCAGCCTCACCCGCACCTTCCCTTGCAGTAATCCACCCCTGCTACTGACAGTACGTCACCTTGACAACAAACGACACTGCCTCACTGCCAACGTCATTTCTGTATTATACGAGTATCATTCATATTCCTTAACACGAAATGATCAAATGTTTATGTGTGATACTATGAAAATACGAGTTACAAGTGTATGACTCGAGTGGAGTGGGTAGAAGTGTTTTGAATCAACATCATCGTTTCGAGAAGAGTTCCTCAGAGATGGACGGACAGCAGTAAACATTCCTGACGCAAAATTACCATGAGTAACAGTGGAGCGTCAATGATGATGGGAGTAAAGATGAAGAATTAGAATACGTACACTTTCAAAACAGATGAAGCAAAGGTAAATTCACGGATTCTTAAGAATCTCATTTCTAGAAATAGGGTTACAGCAAGATAAACACACACCTTATGAAACTTGTTGGCATTTCAAGTAAGACACAAACATGGTAAACAAACACACACTTTTGAAAACTTCTGTAAATTACCCTGAAATAATGATAAATCTCCTGATTAAATGCAAATCACAGGAATCAGGGTTATACATCCAATGATGAACTTAAGTATACCTGCTTAATTGGAATCCATTGTATAGGAAACCGTACAAAGTCTCAATTAGATCCTCTCCGTATTTCTAAAAAAGGATGAAGTGTACATGGATGAATATTTCTGAAATTCAGCATGAATCTGGACTAGATATGAACGACAATGAGCGAGTATACCTTGTCAGGATTCTTTGCAAATCATTCGCAATTATGAGTTGCAAATTACGCAATTACGAGTTGCAAAAAGTGAAGTACCCAAGTATGATTCTAGATACGTTTCCAGAAATAATAATCACCTTACTCTCTAGTTCTCGAAAGCAACCGAGTATCCATTTTGACCAGGCACTGTTACAATAACATTGATTGATAGAAAGGTCTTTAATAATGAAACTTTTTAGAAAAGTTGAGGCTTTATCAGAAAAAAGAAAGGACAAATAAGTTTTCATGGCTCTGTAGTTTTATTTGACTAGATCAAAGATCCGAGAAGGACAAGAAGAGCGTTGCGTGAACAAGACTTTAAATGTTTTCCTGATAAAGTCAAGCCTCTGGAGAGTTGATCATCCAGTTTTTTACTGAATTACTTTGACAAGGCGTTGATTAATGTCGAGTTATTCCTACAAGTAGATAATCTCAACGTTTGTCTCCCTCCGGAGTAACAGTAATTGTTTTCGCTCAGTTACTTTTATTGTCAATCTTTTTCTGTTCAATGATTAGACTATAATCCCGGCATCTGACCTGACCAGTGGAGATAAGGCCAAAGGCCAGTCGTGTCGTCGATGTGTTCGAGGACGAGAAAAGTCTATTGAGGGTAAAGTAAATCTATCGAAGGTAAAGGCGAGTCTCGTCTGTCGAAGCAGCAGAGAATTTAGATTTATCAAGGGTGTTGACAAGACGGATCGAGGTCGATAGTAACGAGCTGGAGGAACGAGTGAGAGATACGATGGGATGATAAGTACGGATGGGAGGACTGACGGAGAGATATAGTGGGGAAAGTGATGGCAAGGGGCAGGAAGAGTGATGGAGCTGGGTTATGGTGAAGAGAGGCCGAAATGATGAAGAGCAAGGAGCGTCGTGCTGAGCTACAGGAAGAGCTATAGCGAGGTGTGAGAGAAGGGATGATGAAGGGAGAGTAATGATGAAGGAAGAGTGATGATGAGGGGTGAGAAGAATTACGGTGAGGGGAAGAAGAAATGATGATTAAGGGCAAGGAGAAAGAGGGTAAGAGGTTATGTACAAGGGAAAGAAAAACTGAAGAGGAAGAAGGACTAATGAGAAGAGGAGAACTCATGGGAAGATTTAAAATGTAGGAAAGGACAGTGATAGAGGAGGTAAGGATAGGGAGGAGTTGCTGGAGAAAGATGATGATGGAGTGGAGGAAAAGGTAAACGAGAAGTGCTGTTTTGGAACCAGAAAGAGGGTGAGGGACATGGAGCAGTGCGAGTGAAAGATGATGGTTATAAGGAGACAGCAATGTAGGAAGGGGATGGAGGGGTGTAGATAGTAGTAGAATATAGGGACAGGAAGAATGGAGGATGAGGAAGTTTGGAAAGAAGGTGCACTATGTAATGATTATTGACGATGGAATGCTGCTTTGAGAGAGTGGTTTATATTGCAGAAAGGTTTTGGAGGACAAGAGCGATGAGAAGTAGAGGCACCCAGAGTGATGCAAAGAGTACTAGAGGAGGGGATGATGGTGCAATAAGATTATGGAGAAAAATTTTGCAAGGACGAGGGAAAAGTTATCTGGGAGGAGTGTTCAAGGCAAGAAGCTGTGAGAGTGAACGAATTAAGGAAACATAGTGGAGGGTGGAAGGATGACAGGAGGGAGTTGCCAAAGTAGTAGTGATGAAGAGAAGCTCTAAAAGATGAAAGAGGTGACTCAGTCAGGGAGATTAACAAGCAAAAAGACAGCTGAAACTGAGATGAGTAACAGATTGAGAGATAGAGAGTAAATGAAGAAGTGAATTAACTAAAGCGAGGAACGTGAGAGAACGAGTAAGGAAACGAGTGAATCAGTAAGTAAAGGTGGAAGGAATGTTTATATGAGCAGTGACGACGAAGTATCAGGACTTGAATATATAAGCGAGTACATGCATGGAGATGAGGCTGTGAATGAGAATGTGAAAATGAAGAGTCGGGTGAATTCGAACCATTAAAAAAGGAAATACGTAAGAGTGATAAAGAGTAACAAAGTTTGAAGAAAAGACAGAACCAGGCAGCTGCTAGCAGCCATTGTAAGAGAGCCTTTGTTCCAGCACCTTTGCTCCGCTCTTATTTTGTTAAGCATCTTTTTATTACGTTAAGTTAAACATGAGCACGATATATATTCATTTGCGTAGCAGCTTGTCTTTTTTAAGGCAGCTCGGGCAGTAAGACAAGCAGCAGCAACAACAGTAGTAGTGCCCCTTCTGTCCGCCAGTCTCATCTCAAGCCTACTTTCTATAACCCATTTGAGGATGTTGTGCCTCATATGACATCAAGCAGTTATTCTATTGTCTTACATATATAGTTCTACGTAATATTCCTAAGACAGGCATTGACGACTGAGTTCCTAAAACGAATAAGCAGATATTTGGCATCTCTGGTTTCGTTTCTCTTTGTCTATGAAGTTTTCTCATGATAACGTTACTACCTCTGATAAGATTAGTAAATATGTACTGTTGGATGAATTGACAGAATACCTTGAGAATTGATTAGCCATAGAGAAACATGTAGGGGACTTGAGTGATGCTGGTGAATAGAGTCAAAGTAAATGACTGAGCGAGTGATTGAGTGAATTAGAGTAACTATCAAGAGTATTAGTTAAGGTGTCTGGTTCTCTTATCCCTAAAAGCCAAGTTACTTACGTTTCTTTACTTTCAAAACATGCAAAGAGCGGTAGCGCAAGCCGCTTAGCTGCTGACTAGCAAGCAAATCCACAGAGAGAAGATTATGATGATGAATATAATCCTAACTAGTAGTAATGATGCCGCAGCACCAAATCAGTGGAGGGAAAGGCCGATTTTCTTTTTATCATGTACGATTATTGGAGCTTACAGACAGGATATGTGGTGGCAGAGTTGCTTTTAGAATAGTCAGAAGGTCCTTGTGGTCACAGTAGTGTATCATGTAAACACCCCTACTACGATGTTATTGTGAGCAACTTCAATAAAGCTACGATACCTAAACAGAAATAATGAGGATAACTAAAGCAGATGTACCTGAGCAGAACGACACGGAGGAGCTGAAGCTACAGTTCCTTGGGCTAGATTGAAATTTAAGCAGATGTATTAACATTTTTGATCATGGCATTCCACAGTCTCACTTTAAATTGAAGAAAAACTCCAGAGATGATATATACAAGACATGGGGAAAAGAATATGCGCATTTAGATATAAGAAAGGAATACAAAGTTTCCATATAGGGCAAGGAGCGGGTTTGGTCCCCATGAATTCAAAGTCTAGTTCTAATTCTTTTCTTAAGTCATCGCTTTGTAGCCTTCATTTACTAATATTTGCTGGTCATTATGAACACTATCGAACTCTTGAACGATGAATACCAACAATCTTTGCATCCTGAGCATAACTGGTGAAAAAACAATGTAGTTCTGTTAGCCACAGGCAGCTCTCCTTGTCAACTTAGTTGTATTGTTTCTAATTGTTAATCCATTTACGTAGAAAAACTTGAATGGGCATAAGCTGCTTCAGACACTGACGTTAAGGTACAAAACTAGGTGTAAGGAGCAAGAAAATGTGTATGGTTAGGCTTTGGATGGAATTGTGTTTTCCAGGCAATAGCATTCCTTCCTTAACTTGCTTATAAGCTTTTTGGCACTTCATCCAGAAATCTATTGGCATTTTTTTTCCTATCATTGTTCAGCTAAATGAAGTAGGTATTATAAGGGTTGCTTTAATTTCCACAATCATTACGTGTATCCGTGTGAAGCATCAAAATTGCGTCTTTCGCAGAAGTGGCTACAGTGCCTTCCTAGATTCAACTTCTAGATAGCTTGCAAAAGTGGGGTGCACTGCATTTCTACGTGCAAGTCCAGCCGATACACTTTTGAACTATTCCAGTTGTGAGCTATGCCGTGTTTAAAGAGAACGAGAAGAATAACTGGCATTTTCAAAGCTTTCTTTCGTTCTTCTTTAATACTCGACGTTGTTTAAACACCTGCTGGATGTGTAAATAATGGTAAACCATGAGTACTTTTTGAGCGTCGTTTCTCGATCTTAGTTGGCAGATTTTGACATTTAGCATCAAGTCTATGTCTATACGCGTTCAGCATATCCGTAAATGATGATTGCTACCGTCTCTAGAATATAAACAAAGACATGCCTAGAACCACTTAATTTAAACAGTTGATCTCTGAACTTTATCTTTAGGGTTAAGTTAACAAGATCTTTTCCTCTTCCTCCATCTCACCTTCGAAACTCCTTCACTTGGATCATGTAAGAGACTGAGCTGGTAAAGTTGAAAATTCTGAAGTTACCAAGAATGATATGCATCATCAGCTTGAGGTGAACGTATAGTTTATATTCGTCTTCAGATAAGGAGGGTAGGAGAAAGTTGTTTAATATTGCTCATTTATCAAATCCTCATTATATAGGCATAAGTATTAATCGTATGATAAAGACCTATATCTCTACTGAATAAGTGAAAACCTTATCAATCTAATCCTGGATGAACATCTTCACTGTAATCACATTCATTTACTGAGAAAGTTCATATGATGTTCCATCGCTTCATAAAACGAAGCTTTGCTAATGCCGACGTTAAGAAAGAACTTGATGCTGTTCTTAAGGTTCCCTGCGGATGTTACTGCGGCCCCTCGTCCACTAACCGTGGGTGTCATTGGGCCCATTGTTTATGCTGCACCAAGAAAGGATGTGGAGGACTCTCGTCAGGATCTTATTGCCTCCTTGCGACTACCAAGGGAGGAACTCTGTCGCCACTTGCAGGCCCTCGTGGGAGCACGGCCGACCACTTGTTTCAGGTTGGGACAACACTAACCTGGTCTCCGCTGCCAATCTAAAGGGCAGCTGCTGGGGCCGGGGCTCAGTAGCACTGATGGAAAATTGTTATTTGATCCTTTTGTTATGACAGTACTTTTAGCTGGACTGATGTAGACGTTAGTGTTACGGAGGGCCAGCTTCCTTGGCCAGGATTCCAACAATTTTGTGTGGCTCTCCCGTTGTTCTGTGGCTTTGCTCACGCGCTCGACGGATTTATTGGAACAGCAGGAAAGATTCCAAAAAGCGCATTAACTACATCACTTTTTTTTTCATAAATCCTTGGCTAATATAATTGCAGACTGGGTACTGTGGCAATCTGTACCGTAGAGTATATAGATTCTGCAAAAAAATGGAAAGTCGTTGTGTAGAGGTAAAATAATCAGCAGCTCTGGCCATCGTCCCAGCAGAGGCAGCTGAAGGAGCAACATTCGTGAGGATGAGCCGAGCGAGTCAACAACTGGGTGTGTGTGTGCAGGTCCTCGTTTCTTCAGCATATTGACACACTGCTGGAAAGTGGAGTAATAACATGCGAGGAGTTGGCGGGCTAGACACAGACTGTTGCCTGCTGCCCACACCAACTCACCCGCCGACCACCCACTCACACCCACTCAGCCACACTACCTTACTTGCTGTCCTGCCACACAACCTCTTCCGCCGCCCACCTCTCCACACTATCTACTCGCCACCCACCCTTCCACACTATCTACTCGCCACCCACCCAGCCACACTACCTTCCGCCATCCACCCAATCACAACACCTCACCTGCCACTACTAACCATACAACACCACCATACCCGCCACGCACCATGCCACACACCCGATCACCCACTCATCTACCGCCCATCCGAACAACACCTTACCAAGCGGCTACCCAACCACATCCCCAAAACATTCCGCCTGGCCACACCAACATATTTGCCACCCGCACGGTCACACCACTTATCTGCCTGCCCACCCAACCACACCAGCACAACTTCCCCCTTAGCTATGTCTCCTCATCTTCCGTTCAGCCACACCACATGTTCTCCACGTACCGTCTCGTCACCCATCCAACAATACCACCTTATCTGTAGCCCCTACCAGACCACAACGTTCACATGACTGCTTGGCCAAACCACCTTTCTACCAACCCGGCCACATCACCTCATCTATCCTTCCATCCACACCACCCTCTTTGTATACCAAGCCACACCACGCTGCCCGTTTCCCTAAGTAAACCCTCTAAACCGCTTGATCATCCAACCACACCATTTCACCTGCTACCCGCCAAACTATGCCACTCCCTTACCTTTCCGGCCACACCGTCTCATATGACTGCCCACTTTACCCCTACCCAAATCACCTTATCTATCTGCCTATCCGCGGTCACACCACCTAACCTGTCCCGCCACACAACGTCACTCCTGTATATACCACTTTACCGACCTACCTGTCTGGCTATTACTGTCTCATCTGCCGCCCACCTACCCGCACGACCTAGTTTGCCCTTCCACCTGACCACACCACAAAACCTAGCCACTCGCCCTGTCACATACCTCACCTGCATCCCGGTACACCACTTTACGTCATTCCGCACACCACACCACGTCATCTGCCACACACCTACCCACCCAGCCACACCATCTCGCCAGCCTTCTGTGTTCTGAGAATCTCTTGTCTTGCCTCCTCGAGTGTGCTAGTAACATTATCACAATAGACTTGCAACCGAGTTGAAGTCGGGTTTCGTCTGGGGATGAGGAGGGTAGCACAGCTGGATGACAGAGGATGACCTCGTCTTTGGAGGAAACTCAAGTAAGCACTTCCAACTGATACCAGAATTCTGTACCCAGGGTTAAGGTATCGCTTAGTAATGATGGAGAGACAGGTCACTGTCTGTAAGAGAGATGGGTAAGTTTGATGGTGTAGCTGTCCCAGCGGTATTGTATGGGTATGAAGCATGGGTTATAGATCAAAGGTATGTGCGTTGGAAATGATTGCACGAGAACAATATGTGGTCTGAGAAGGGTTGATCGTGTGAGAGGTGATCGTGTAAGAGGTGTGATAAGAAGAGTATGGATGAGAGAGCTGAAGAGGGTTTGTTGATATGGTTTGAACCTAATGAAAGGATGACCGAGTAGAGGCTTACTCATCGTTCCTCACTCTTCCATGCTGGGCAAATTCTAGGCCTGTAGCCTTTTTCTCAGAAGAGCCTGAATGCTGGTACTATATTTGTTACTCGTCTTTAGACCTTCGCTATGTGTTCTTTATGTGTTTTGGCGTAATGAGGATGTGAACAGCTTGCAGGAGTGTATGTACGCAAGTGTGTATCGTGTTTTATGTGCATACGTGTTTGTGTGTTTAGTGTACGTGAATACTGTGTGCAAGTGTGTGTTTTAAGTATATGTATGTGGATGCGACAGTAAGAATTTGAGTACAGCTATTATTTCATATATTACATAGGAACATAAGGCTTGGAAAAATTATATCTTTGATCTTTCCAGTAGAACCATGAAGGCCAGGCTACGAACACAACCAACAGTACGTAAGAACAAGTTTCATCCTTGACAACCTCTTTTCTCCTCTGTAAATCAAAGAGCAGCAAATCACGCGTTTTATATTTTATAGAATTCCAACATTTCTCTCTCCAACATTCTCAACCCGCGGGACAGAAGCACACTAGATTTCAATTCACACTAGTTTATACGATTTTTACAGTACACCCAGTCGGCCTTTAAACGACTAAACAATCTAGTATCAAAAAAGAAGACACTACACACGGAGGGAATTCAGTATGACGAACCGAGTAAGAATTCCTTTTCCGTGAACTCCTTTTCCTTATCAGTTCATTCTTAATAATGATGCAAGTAGGCGGCACCACTCTGTATTTAGCTCCCATTGTCTTCAGTTCCAGTGGATGAAAATTATCCAATCACCATTAAGCGATGAAGCAATATAGAAACGAAAGATCGCAAGAAATTACAGTATGAAGGAAAATGGTGGTGATAATAACCAGGAGCAGGAGAGGAACACCTCTCGACTATCATCTTCATCCGTTTACCTTCACGGGTGTGGGTGGGGGATTCGAACGCTTATGTACGATGTAGGTTTTATGCCACCCTCCCGCTCCCCTGTCCTCAACCCTACCATTACATAGTCAAACATCGATGTCAACATTCCTAGATACGATGAACAAGCTCTGTATCTACTGTAATCCCCAGATGAGTGTTATGACTCCGAAATTAAGAGTTACGTCAAAGAAAAGAGAACTCGAGGGACGCAAGCAAGTTGTATATGCAGGTTCAGATCAGCTTAAACGAAGAAAGCCAGTCTGTTCTTGGCAGTATGAATTCAATTTGACTATGATTACAAACAATGGGTAATAGCAGTGTAATGATGATGTTGCGAATTATAAAGACAATGGTTAATAGCAGTGTTATGATGATGTTGCGAATTATGAAAGGAAAATGCCTTCCGAATAATAAGGGTCACATGTATCCAGCTCAATCTTTAAAAAGATGAACGTGTTTAATGGCACAGTTGAACGGAGGCGCACCAGTCCGAAATCTAGCTATCGCTGAGAGATAGTGAACAGATTTGAAACTCTCTCTCTCTCTCTCTCTCTCTCTCTCTCTCTAAGTTTGCCGCATACTTCACAGAGTCAGCGCTCACCTCTTCTACCCCTGGCCCTTATCATTACTAACCACTTTCCTGGCACGCCACATCTTTCTCACCAGAAGCCAATAATACCTTTACCTAACTTTCTCATCTTACGACACTCCACCTCCTTCCCTGAGCAAATTGCCTATCCTCCCTCGCCCTAACTACTAACCTTCTCTAACCCGACCCTCACTATCCTCCACTATATTGTCACCCCATTTCATCCCAGTCTCATCACCTCCATCAATAACAGCCTCCTCCATGTATCCCATCCTCATCTCCGTTCTCCTGACTAGCTCCCGCCGGTCACCCAAGCCTCAAATTCTATCTTCGCCTACCCTCATTAACAGTCCTGCTTATCACCTCTCTCATTTATTCTTTCCTACCCATATTTACCCCGCCTTCATTACCGTAGTCCTCCCCTTCACCTAATTTTCTCGACTATAGTGATACAATAACCAGACTTACCATTATCTCGTACAATAGAGTGTATAGGATCGACTTTGTGCGGTGCCTCTAGCAACAATGACTTCGTATACTATAACGCTGAGACTTTCTGGATGTGTCATCCAATGTCGAAATGTAATATCTAGCTGCATGATCATACCATGTATCACACCTAATGGACTGTGATAACACACTTCAACAGCGTGCATGACCCCATGGATGGGAATCATATTCCCACTGAGGTTCAATAAAAAAAAATTTCAATCTTCTCGCATGTTCATCGTATGGTAGAGATTCACGATATATTAACAATTTTAAGTAATTAGATCCAGTGGCATGTATACAGATGACAAATCATAATGCAGTATTTTCGATACTGACTTACGTTATATATATATATATCTAAAATGGAATACAAGTTAACATTTGTGCAAATATAGTCATTATTTTATCAACACGTCACAATTTTGTAATAGGGAAAGTCAATTGACCATTCAATAACTTTTAGTCATATTGTTACTCATAATGGCCATGGTTTATTTCCTCTTATTTTTCGCATCTTATCTCCTGCTAGATAATATTCTTACAGAGACCTTCTTCATTATGATCCGTCCTTGCTATTTTGCATTTATTCGTTCTGAATTCCACCAAACATGTATCAGACCAACTTCAGAGTTGGTCAAGGTCCCCTTGTAAATCAGTTACAATCTTCATCCCATCCTTCACGATCTTGGGATCATATGACAAGTCACTTATGTCCTTTAGGCTAAAAAAGATTAATGGACCTGGAACTATCTTCTCTAGCATGCTACTGGTGACCCCCAAACCCATTTCTCTTGACGTAAGTCCTATTCTTCCCTCCACTTACGTCATTCTCTTTCAATCCAAAGATCCTTCCCCTCATACCTGCTACTTTACCAACGCTTTCTGGCAGCTTAGTTACATACAATTCGCCCATCTTTTTCTTTTGTCTAAAACGGAGCTCACTCTCTCACAGAAGTCTTAGAGGCACGACACTTACTCCCTGAATCCAAGGTGTCTTTCACTAAGGTAGTTTCTCCTTTGCAAACAACCATCTACTTGTTTTCTGATCACTCTATTTCAGTGTTTAGATTAAGATTTACGCATAAAGCGCTGTGTGTACTATACCCTGTCCAGCATCCTGTGAAAGTTGAAAAGTGTGTGTGTGTGTGTGTGTGTGGACAATGCCGATAACTCACTTGTACATGTGACAGAAAAGGCAACGACCAATGCCAGAAAGGAGCTTGACAGTCACTGTAGTGCTAGTTCACCGAGCTTCCATCACTAACATCCCCTCATCCCCTTAGTCTCCAGGTGATAGTACACCTTAGTGACTAGTCGGTAGCTGCCTGCCTCTTTGTGTGTGTGTGTGTGTGTGTGTGTGTGTGTGTATGCTGGTGATAGGAGAAGTTACAGCAGTAGTAGTGGTAAAAGTAGTAGATGGTAGGCCGATACCACCTTGGA
>JAUUDY010497068.1:0-28567 GCA_032361765.1 Panulirus inflatus | reverse complement strand
CTGGGAGAAGAACTTACATCATTTACCACTTGTAGGAGAATGTACAACATCGGCCACTGGTAGAAGAAAGTACCGCATCTAATATTGGTAGAAGAACGTACAGCAACTACCAATGGTAGAACTACAGCATCTACCATTGGTGAAAGAACGTACAGCATCTACCACTGGTAGAAGAAGTTACACCATTTACAATTTGTAGAAGAACGTACAGGATGTACCTCTGGTAGAAGAACGTGCAGCATCCACCACTGGTAGAACTACAGCTTCTGCCATTGGTAAAAGAACGTACAGCATATACCACTGGTAGAAGAACGTAAGCATCTACCACAGTAGAAGAACGAACAGCATCTATCAGTAGTAGAAGAATGTTCAGCATCTACCCTTGGTATAAGAACATACAGCATCTACCACTGGTAGAACATACACCATTTATCATAAGTGGAGGGACGTATGTCTACCCATGTTAGAGCTTACACCATCCATCACCAGTAGAAGGACGTATAGCATCTACCAGTGGTAGAGGAACCTACAGGATCTACCATTTGAAAAAGAACGTGCAGCGTCTGCTATTGGTAGAAGAACTTACAGCATCTACCATTAATAGAAGAATGTTCACCATATGCCACTGAGAGAAGAACGTACATCATCTGCCACTGGTAGAACGTACATTATCTACCATTGGTAGAGGAGCGCACAGCATTTACCACTGGTAGATGAACGTACAGCATCTACCACTAGGAGAATAACGTACATTTACCATTGCTAGAAGAACGTAAAGCAACTACCACTGGTAGAACTACAGTATCTACCATTGGTAAAAGAACGTACTGCATCTACCACTGATAGAACTTACACCATTTACTACATGTAGAAGAACCTACAGCATCTATTTCTTGTAGAAGAACGTGCTTCATCTACCACTGGTAGAAGTACAGCATTTACCATTGGTAAAAGAACGTACATCATATACCACTGGTAGAAGAACGTACAGCATCTACCATGGTAGACGAACGAACAGCATCTACCAGTAGTAGAAGAATGTACAGCATCTACCACTGGTAGAATAGCGTACAGCATCTACCACTGGTAGAACTATCACCATTTATCACCAGTAGAAGGAAATACAGCATCTGCCACTGCTAGAAGAACGTACAGCATCTACCATTGATAGAGGGACGTATAGCATCTACCAGTGATAGAAGAACGTACAGCATCTACCATTGCAAAAGAAAGTGAAGCGTCTACCATTAGTAGAAGAACGCACAGCATCTACCATTGATAGAAGAATGTACAGCATCTACCACTGACAGAAGAACGTATTTCACCTGCCACTGTTAGTAGAACCTACTTCATCTACCATTGGTAGAAGACGTACAACATCTACCACTGGTAGAACGTATAGCATTCACCGCTGTTAGAATAACGTACAACATTTACCTTTGGTAGAAGAAAGTGCAGCATCTGCCACTGGTAGAAGAACATACAACATCTAACACTAGAAGAACATACATCATCTACCATTCATAGAAGAACGTACAGTATCTACCACTGGTAGAACGTATAACATGTACCGATAGTAGAAGAACATACAGCATGTACTAACGATAAAAGAACTTACACGATTTACCACTGTTAGAAGAACACACATCATCTACCACTGGTAGAAGAACGTACAGCATCTAGTACTGGTAGAAGAGTGTACAGCATCTACCGTTGGTAGAAGAATGCATATTACATACCACTGGTAGAAGAACCTCCAGCTTCTAACACTGATAGAAGATATTACATCATTTACCACTGGTAAACGAACGTGCAGCATCTACCAGTGGTAGAAGAACGCATATTATATACACTGGTAGAAGAACTTATATCATCTACACCCGGTAAAAGAACGCACATCATTTACCTTTGGTAGAGGAACGTACAGCATCTATCACTGAAATAAGAACGTACAGCATCTACCAATGGCATAACTACAGCTACCATTGGTAAAAGAACGTAGAGCAACTACCACTAGTAGAGAAACGTACAGTATCTACCATGGTAAATGATCGTACAGCATCTACCAGTGGTAGAAGAATGTACAGTATCTGCCACTGCTAGAAAAACGTACAGCATCTACCACTGTTAGAAGAACCATTTATCACTAATAGAAGAACGTACAGCATCTATCTTTGGTAGAAGTATGTATAGCATCTACAATTTGTAGAAGAACGTACATCATCTGTCATTGTTAAAAGAATGTGCAGTATCTACCATTGGTAGAAGAACGTACAGCATCTATCATTAATATACAAACGTACAGGATATACCAGTGGTAGAAAAGCGTACATCTACCACTGGTGGAAGAATGTACATTATCTACCTTTTGTAGAAGAGCGTACAGCATATGCCACTGGTAGAAGCACATACAGCATCTACCGCTGGTAAAAGAACGTACAGCATTTACAATTGGTAGAAGATTGTATAGCATCTACCACTGGTAGAAGAACGTACAGCTTCTAACATTGGTAGAAGAACGTACAGCTTCTACCAATCGTAAAAGAATTTACAACACTTCCAATTGGTAGAAGAACGTACAGCATCTACCATTGGTAGAAGAATGGACAGCATCTATTAATCGTAAAAGAAAGTACAGCATATGCCATTGGTAAAAGAACGTAATGTATCTATACCACTGGTATGAGTACGTAAAGCATCTACCACTCGTAAATGAACGTACAGCAGCTACCAATTGTAGAAAAATGTAAAACATCTACCACAGGTAGAAGATCTTAGAGCATCTACCTTTGATAGAAGAAAGTAAAGCATATACCATTGGTAGAAGAATGTACAGCATCTACCATTGGTTGAAGAACCTGCAGCATCTACCATTGGCAGAAGACCGCATAGCCTCTACCACCGGTAGAAGAATGTACAGCATCTACTACTGATAGAACGTACAGCATCTACTAGTGTTAGAAAAGCGTGGAGTATCTACCACTGCTAGAAGGACGTACAGTATTTTCCGTTGGGAAATGAACGTATAGCATTTACAAGTGGTAAAATAACCTACACCTTCTACCACTTGTAGAAGAACGTAGAGCATGTATCAGTGGTAGAAGAACGTGCAGAATTTGCCAATGGTAGAAGAACGTACAGCATCTACCGCGTACATTATTTGCCAATGGCAGAAGATCTCACAGCGTCCACCTTTGTTAGAAGAACGTACAGTATATACCATTGGTAGAAGAATGTACAGTATCTTCCATTGGTTGAAGAACTTATAACATCAATCATTGGTAGAAGAACGTACAGCATGTACCACTGGTAGAACATAAAGCATCTATTTCTGATAGAAGAACGTACAGCATATCCCACTGGTAGAACATAAAGCATCTATTTCTGATAGAAGAACGTACAGCATCTACTCGTGTTAGAAGAACCTACGGTGTCTACCACTGCTAGAAGAACGTACGGCATATTCCGGTGGGAAGTGAACGTACAGCATTTACCACTGGTAAAAGAAAGTACAGCATCTACCACTGGTAGAAAAACGTATAAAATCTACCACAAGTAGAAGAACGTACACCTTTTACCACTGGTAGAAGAACGTAGAGCATCTACCAGTGGTAGAAGAACGTACAGAATCTACCAATGGTAGAACGTACAGCGTCTACCACTGGCAGAACATAGAGCATCTGCTACTGGTAGAATGTAGAGCATCTACGATTGGTAGAAGAACGTTTAGCATCTACCACTGGTAGAAGAACGTACAGTATCTACCAGTGGCAGAAGAACGTACAGCATATGTTATTGGTAGAAGAACGTGCAGCATCTACCACTGGTAGAAGAACTTACACTATTTATCTCTGGTAGAGGAACGTACAGAATCTATAAGTGTTATAAGAACGTACAGCATCTACCATTGGTAGAGGAACGTACAGAATCTACAAGTGTTAGAAGAAAGTACAGCATCTACCATTGGTCAAAGAACGTACAGTATCTATGATTGGTTGAAGATCGTTCAGCATCTACCACTGTAGAAGAACGTACAGCATGTACAACTGGTAGGAGACCGTACAGCATATAACATTGGTAATAGAAAGTACAGCATCTACCACTGGTAGAAGAACTTACACCATTTACCACTTGTAGAAGAACGTCCAGCATCTTTCACTGGTAAAAGAAAGTACCGCATCTAATATTGGTTGAAGAACGTACAGCAACTACCAATGGTAGAACTACAGCTTCTACTATTGGTAAAAGAACGTACAGCATCTACAACTGGTTGAAGAACTTACACCATTCACTACTTGTAGAAAAACGTACAGCATGTACCTCTGGTAGATGAACGTGCAGCATCTACCACTGGTAGAACTACAGCTTCTACCATTGGTAAAAGAACGTACAGCATATACCACTGGTAGAAGAACGTACAGTATCTACCATGGTAGAAGTACGAACAGCATTTACAAGTAGTAGAAGAATGTACAGCATCTACCACTGGTAGAAGAACGTACAGCATCTACCGCTGGTAGAACTTACACCATTTATCACTAGTAGAAGGACGTACAGCATCTATCAGTGGTAGAAGAACATACAGCATCTACCATTGGTAAAAGAACGTGCAGCGTCTGCCATTGGTAGAAGAACGTACAGCATCTACTATTGGTAGGAGAATGTACAGCATCTACCACCGATAGAAGAACGTACATCATCTGTCATTGGTAGAAGAACGTACATTATCTACCATTGGTAGAAGAGTGTACAGCATCTACCACTGGTAGAAGAGTGTGTGCCACTGGTAGAATAACATACAACATTTACCATCTTTAGAAGAACGTACAACATCTACCACTGGTGGAAGAACGTGCAGCATCAACCACTGGTAGAAGAACGTAGAGCATCTACTACTGATAGAAGAACTTACAGTATCTAATAGTGTTATAGAATGTACAGCATCTACCACTGCTAGAAGAACGTACGGTATATTCCGATGGGAAATGAACATACATTATTTACAAGTGGTAAAAGTACAGCATCTACCACTGGTAGAAGAACGTATAGCGTCTACTACTAGTAGAACGTACACCCTCTCCTACTCTTAGAAGAAGGTACAGCATCAACCAGTGGTGGAAGAACGCACAGAATCTACCACTGGTAGAAGAACGTACAGCATCTACCACTGGTAGAAGAACGTACAGCATCTACCAACAGTAGAAGAACGTACAGCATTTACCACTGGTAGAAGATCTTACAGCATCTTCCCTTGGTAGAAGAACGTACAGTGTATACCATTGGTAGAAAAATGTGGTGTGTATATCATTGGTAGAAGAATGTACAGCATCTTCCATTAGTTGAAGAACTTACAGCATCTACCATTGGTTGAAGAACGTACGGCATCTACCATTAGTAGAAGAACGTACAGCAACTATTACTGATAGAAGAACTTACAGCATCTACTAGTCTTAGAAGAACTTCAGTATCTACCACTGCTAGAAGAACGTACAGCATATTCCAATGGGAAATAAACGTACAGCATTTAACAGTGGTAAAAGAAAGTACAGCATCTACCACTGATAGAAGAACGTATAGCATCTACCACTAGCAGAAGAAGGTACACCTACCACTGGTAGATGAACATACAGCATCTACCACTGGTAGAATTACCATTGATAAAAGAACGTACAGCATCTACCACTGGTAGAAGAACATACAGCATCTACCACTGGAAGAAGAACTTTTAGCATCTAGCATTCGGAGAACATACAGTATCTACCACTGGTAGAAGAACGTATAGCATATACTAATGGTACAAGAAATTACAGCATGTACTACTGATAAAAGAACTTACACGATCTACCACTGTTAGAAGAACACACAGCATCTACCACTGGTAGAAGAACGTACAGCATCTAGAACTGGCAGAAGAGTGTACAGCATCTACCGTTGGTAGAAGAATGCATAGTACATATAAGTTGTAAAAGTAAGTACAGCATCTACCACTGGTAGAAAAACGTATAGCGTCTACCACTAGTAGAAGAACGTACACCCTCTACCACTGGTAGAAGAACGAACAGCATCTACCAGTGGTAGAATAATATGCAGAATCTACCACTGGTAGAAGAACGTACAGCATTTAACACTGCTAGAAAATCTTACAGCATCTACCTTTGGTGGAAGAACGTAAAGCATATGACATTGGTAGAAGAATGTACAGCATCTACCATTGGTTGAAGAATTTACAGCATCTACCATTGGTAGAAGAACGTACAGCATCTACCACTGGTATAAGAACGTACAGCGTCTACTACTGATAGAAGAACGTACAGCATCTACTAGTGTTAGAAGAACGTACAATATTTACCACTGCTAGAAGAACGTACAGCATGCATATTCCGGTGGGAAATGAACGCACAGCATTTACACGTGGTAAAAGAATGTACAGCATCTACCACTGGTAGAAGAACGCATAGTATCTACCACAAGTTTAAGAACGTACACCTACTACTGGTAGAAGAATGTACAGCATCTACCAATGGTAAAAGAACATGCAGCATCTATCTGTGGTAAAAGAACGTACAGCATCTACTACAGGTAGAATCCAGTAGAATTTTGTTTTCGCCTCAGCATCTCAAACTTGGCCTTACGGAGCACTTAGTAAAGGTTAGGGATAGAAATTTGCGAGCGTTTAGGGACCTGGGTGGGAGATCTTCAAGGATCAGTGAGGAGAAGTTCAAGAATGCTGTTTTCGTCGGTCCTCTGATTCACAAAGCTGTTAAGAGACAAGCAGCCTGACCACTTTCTCGGTGAAGACAAGAAAAACAGGTTGTAATGCTCTCCTGCTGGAAGCAACCAACTTTCTAGGAAATATCAAGACTAACAACAGGAAAACCTCTCAATATTCTGTCATCATATAGTATGCCATATTTCTTTAAAGATACATTTTCTCCACCACTCTCACTCACCTCCGGCGCAGTGATAAGCACAGCAAACGTTTCCATCGAGACATTTTAGCGACAGAGAAATAATGCCAAGGTAAAGTTAAGCTATGTTGACGGACTATTGCTGTACGGTAACAAGAGATGCCACAACAATTGTATACAAGCGATAATTGAGGAGGTGTCGTGTTTAATCGAGGTAAGCTGTGCTCTATGTCATCAATATTGTGTGTAATACAAGAAAAACGTAAGACAGGGAAACCATAAACAGTCAAGCGTTCTCAAGATCATTTTCGTATTCAGCATCTCAAAATCCTGAAAGGAAAACATTACACCTCTGAAACACAAGCCAGATGTTCTTGAACAATGTCATATCTTATCGAGGGAAACGGCGATCAATTACAAAAATTGGATAACAGACATTTAAAGTAAGATAGAGAAAATAATATTTCTAAATGACTTATGCAATGTGTATTTGTATTTACACACAAAAGTAATATAAATGTCCACTTCCTGTTATCAGACAGAAGTGAAAAAATGATACATCTTGCTTTATGTAGGAAGTTGATAACGACCATATAAGTACTTCTTCATCGTGCGCAGAGTTGAATGTGGTATCTTTGGTGCACCTGCTGGATCCAGACACGCACACTCGCCTCCAGTACCCAGGCGAAGAACTGGCGCTGGTTATGGAGTGTCCATACCTAGTGGACGACCACGCTCGCAGTGTGGGTGCCTGGCTGGGCAGCATGTGGCCTGCAGAACCTAAGGCACACTGCATGGTTACCATCTGGGACACTGACCTCACAGGTAAGTTGTGTGTTCGGGAGTCTAACCATCTGTACCTCACAGGTAAGTTGTGTGTTCAGCAATGTCACCATCTGTGTCTCACAGGTACGTTGTGTGTTCTACACTTCACCATCTGTACCTCAGAGAGTATTTGTGTGTTCAGCACAGTCACCATCTGTGCCTCACAGGTAAGTTTTGTGTTCAGCACTGTCACCATTAGTACCTCAGAGGCTAGTTGTGTGTTCACTACTGTCATCATCTGCACATCACAGGTAAGTTGTGTGTTCAGCAATGTCACCATCTGTACCTCAGAGGTTAGTTGTATGTTCAACGCAGTCACAATCTGTACCTCACAGGTTAGCTGCGTTCAGCACTGTCACCATCTGTACCTCAGAGGTAAGTTGTGTGTTCAGCACTGTCTCCACCTGTACCTCATAGGTTAGTCGTGTGTTCAGCACTGGCGCCATCTGTACCTCAGAGGCTAGTTGTGTGTTCAGCACTGTCACCATCTGTACCTCACAGGTATGTTGCGTGTTCAGCACTGTCACTATCTATACCTCACATGTTAGTTTAACAATGTCACCATCTGTACCTCTCAGGTAAGTTGTGTGTTCAGCAATTTTACCATCTGTACCTCACAGGTAAGTTGTGCATTCAGCACTATCACCATCTGTACTTCACACGTAAGTTGTGTCTTCTGCACTGTCACCATCTGTACCTTACAGGTAATTTGTGTGTTCAGCACTGTCACCATCTGCATCTCCCAGGTTAGTTGTGTGTTCAGCACTGTCACCATCTGTACCTTGCAGGTTGGTTATGTGTTCTACATTGTCACCATCAGTATCTCACAGATAATATGTGTGTTAAGCACTGTCACCATCTGAACCTTACAGGTAAGTTGTGTGTTCAGCACTGTCACCATCTGTACTTACAGGTTAGTAGTGTTTATCGCTATTGCCATTTGTACCTCATAGGTTAGTCGTGTATTCAGCACTGTCATCATCTATACCTCGCAGGTTAGTTGTGTTTTCAGCACTGACATAATCTGTACCTCACAGGTAGGATGTGTATTCAGCACTGTCACCATCTGTACCTCACAGGTAAGTTGCGTATTCAGCACTGTCACCATCTGTACCTCACAAGTTATTTGTTTATTCAACACTCACCATCTGTACCTCTCAGGTAAGTTGTGTGTTCAGCAATGTCACCGTCTGTACCTCACAGGTACGTTGTGTGTTCTACACTTCACCATCTGTACCTCAGAGATTATTTGTGTGTTCAGAACTGTCATCATCTGTACCTCACAGGTAAGATGTAAGATAAGTAACTCACAGGCTAGTTGTGTGCTCACCACTGTCACCACCTGCACATCACAGGTAAGTTATGTGTTCAGCAATGTCACCATCTGTGCCTCAGAGGTTAGTTGTGTGTTCAGCATTATCACAATCTGTACCTTGCAGGTTAGCTGCGTTCAGCACTGTCACCATCTGTACTTCACAGGTATGTTGTATGTTCAGCACTGTCTCCATCTGTACCTCAGGGGGTTAGTCGTGTTTTCAGCACTGTCGCCATCTATACCTCAGAGGTTAGTTGTGTGTTCAGCACTGTCACCGTCTGTACCTCAAAGGTAAGTTGTGTGTTCAGCACTGTCACCATCTGTACCTCACACGTAAGTTGTTTTCAGCACCATCACCAACTTTATCTCAATGTCACCATCTGTACCTCACAGGTAAGTTGCGTGTTCAGCACTGTCGCCATCTGTACCTCACATGATTTTTTGTGTTCACCACTGTCACAATCTGTACGTCACAGGTTAGTTGTGTTCAGCACTGTCACCATATGTACCTCATAGATCAGTTGTGTATTTAGCACTCTCACCATCTGTATCTCACATGTAAGTTGTGTGCTCAGCACTGTCAACATCTGTACCTCAGAGATTAGTTGTGTGTTCAACACTGTCACCATCTCTACCTCACAGGTAAGTTGTGTGTTCAGCACTATCACCATCACTACCTCACAGGTTAGTTGTGTGTTCAGCACTGTCACCATCTGTTCTTCACAGGTTAGTTGTGTTCAGCAATGTCACCATCTGTAACTCATTGGTTAGTTTTGTGTTCAGCAATGTTAATATCTGAACCTCACAGGCAAGTTGCGTGTTCAGCACTGTCACCATCTGTACTTCACAGGTTAGTTGTGTGTTCACCACTATCACCATCTGTACTTCACAGGTTAGTAGTGTTCAGCACTGTCACCACTTGTTCCTCCTAGGGTAGTTTTGTGTTCAGCACTGTGACCCTCTGTACCTTGCAGTTTAGTTGTCTATTATGCACTTTCACCATCTGTACCTTACAGGTAGGATGTGTGTTCAGCACTGTCAACATCTGTACCTTACAGTTTAGTTTTGTGTTCAGCACTGTTACCAAATATACCTCACAGGTTAGTTGTGTGTTCAGCACTCTCACCATCTGTACCTCACAGGTGAGTTGCGTGTTCACCTCTGTCACCATCTGTCCCTCAGAGGTTAGTTGTGTGTTCAGCACTGTCACCATCTGTATCTCGCAGGTTAGTTGTGCTTAGCAATGTCACCAAATATACCTCACAGGGTTGTTGTGTGCTAAGCACTGTCACCATCTGTACTTCACATATAACTTGTGTGTTCTACACTGTCACCATCTGTACCTCAGAGGTAATTTGTGTATTCAGCAGTGTCACCATCTGTACCTCACAGGCTATTTTGTGTTCAGCACTGTCATCATCTGCACCTTACATGCAAGTTGCGTGACCAGCGATGCCACCATCTGTACCTCAGTGGTTATTTGTGTGCTCGTCACTGTCACCATCTATACCTAACAGGTTAGCTGTTTTCAGCACTGTCACGATGAGTACCTGAGAGATTATTTGTGTGTTAAACATTGTCACCATCTGTACCTTACATGGAAGTAGTGTGTTCAGCACTGTCACTATCTGTACCTCACAGGTGACTTGTGTTTTCAGCACTGTCACCATATGTACCTCACATGTAAGTTTTGTGTTCAGCACTGTCAACATCTATACCTCACAGGTTAGCTCTGCGTTCAGCACTGTCAACATCTGTATCTTAGAGGTTAGTTGTGTGTTCAGCAATGTCACCATCTCTACCTCACAGGTTAGATGTACCTTCTGCACTGTCATCATCTGTACCTCTAATGCTAGTTGCGTGTTCACCACTGACACCATCTGTACTTCAGAGGTTAGTTGTGTGTTCAGCACTGTCACCATCTGTACCTCACAGGTTAGTTATGTGTTCAGCACTGTCACCATCCGTACCTCACTGGTTAGTTTTGTGTTCAGTAACGTCACCATTTGATTCTCACAGGGTAATTGCGTGTTCACCATTGTCGCCATCTGCACCTCACAGGTTAGTTGTGTTCAGTACTGTCACCATTTGCACCTCAGAGTTTGTTGTTTTTTCACCGTTGTCACCATCTGTACCTCAGAGGTTATTTGTGTTTTCAGCACTGTCACCATCTGTACCTAGTAGGTAATGCGTGTTCAGCACTCTCACCATCTGTACCTCACAAGTTAGTTGTTTATTCAACACTGTCACCATCTGTACCTCTCAGGTAAGTTGTGTGTTCAGCACTGTCAGCATATGTACCTCACAGGTTAGTAGTGTGTTCTACACTGTCACCATCTGTACCTCAGAGATCTTTTATGTGTTCAGCAGTGTCACCATCTGTACCTCACAGGTAAGTTGTGTGTTCTACACTGTCACCATCTGTACCTCACAGGTAAGTTGTGTGTTCAGCACTGTCATCATCTCTACCTCACAGGTTATTTGCATGTTCAACACTGTCATCATCTGTACATCAGAGGTAAGTTGTGTGTTCAGCAGTCACCATCTTTTCCTCACATATAAGATGTGTGTTCAGCACTGTCACCATCTGTACCTCAGGGATTAGTTGTGTGTTCAGAACTGTCACCATTTGTACCTCACATGTTAGTTATGTGTTCAGCACTGTCACCATCTGTACCTTAAAGGTGAGTTGCGTGTTCAGAAATTTCATCATCTGTAATTCACAGGTAGGTTGTTTGTTTACCACTGTCATCATCTATACCTCACTGGTTAGTTGTGTATTCAGCACTGTCACCATTTGTACCTTCTATGTTAGTTGTGTGTTAACCAGTGTCACCATCTGTACCTCACAGGTTGTTTTTTGTTCGGAAATTTTACCATCTGTACCTCGCAGGTTAGTTGTGCATTCATCACTGTCACAATGTGTATCATACAGATAGAAAGTATGTTCAGCACTGTCACCATCTGTACCTCACGGGTAAGTTATGTGTCCAGCACTGTTACCATCTGTAAGTCACAGGTTAGTTGTGTGTTCAGCACTGTCACCATCTGTAAGTCACAGGTTAGTTGTATAATCAGCACCGTCAACATCTGTACCTTAGAGGTTAGTTTTGTGTGCAGCATTGTTACCAAATATACCTCACAGGTTAGCACTGTCACCATCTGTACCTCACATGTTAGTTGTGTGTTCACCTCTGTCACCCTTTGTTCCTCACAGGTTAGTTGTGTGTTCAGTACTATCACCATCTGTACTTAACAGGAAAGTTGTTTGTTCGGCACTGTCACCATCTATACCTCAAAGGTAAGTTGCATGTTCAGTACTGTCATCATCTATACCTCACAGGTTATTTTTGTGTTCAACACTGTCACCACCTGTACCTCACAGGTAAATTGTGTGTTCAGCACTGTCACCATCTGTTCCTCACACGTAAGTTTATGTTAAGCATTGTCAACATCTGTACCTCACAGTTTAGCTGTGTGTTCATCACTTTCACCATCTGTACCTCAGAGGTTAGTTGTATGTTAAACACTGTCACCATCTGTACTATACATGTAAGATGTGTGTTCAACACTGTTACTATCTGTACCTCATAAGTGACTTGTGTTTTCAGCGCTGTCACCGTCTATGCCTCACAGGTAAGTTTTGTGTTCATTAGTCACCATCTGTACCTTAGAGGTTAGTTGTGTGTTCAGTAATGTGAACATCTGTACCTCAGAGGTTAGCTGTGTGTTTAGTACTATCACCATCTTTACTTAACAGGTAAGATGTGTATTCAGCACTCTCACCATCTGTACCTCAAAGGTAAGTTGCGTGTTCAGCACTGTCATCATCTCTACCTCACAGGTTATTTCTGTGTTCAACACTATCACCATCTGTACCTCACAGGTAAGTTGTGTGTTCAGCACTGTCACCATCTGTTCCTCATAGGTAAGTTTTGTGTTTTCAGCACTGTCAACATCTGTACCTCACAGTTTAGCTGTGTGTTCAGCACTTTAAACATCTGTACTACAGAGGTTGGTTGTGTGTTCAGGAAAGGCACCGTCTCTACATCACAGGTTAGTTGTATCTTCAGCACTGTCACCATCTGTACCTCACATGTTAGTTGTGTGCTCACCACTGACACCATCTCTACCTCAGAGGTTAGTTGAGTGTTAAGCAGTCACCATCTGTACCTCACAGGGTAATTGTGTGTTCATCACTGCCACTATCTGTACCTTACAGTTTAGTTGTGTGTTCAGTACTGTCTTCGTCTGTACCTCACAGGTTAGTTGTGTGTTCAGCACTGTCTCCATATGTACCTCACAGGGTAATTCTGTGTTCAGCACAGTCACCATCTGTACCTCAAAGGTAGGTTGTGTCTTCAGCACTGTCACCATCTGCACCTCACAGATTAGCTGTGTGTTCAGCACTATTATCATCTGTTCTTCAGAAGTTACTTGTGAGTTCAGCAATGTCACCATTTGTACCTAAGAGGTTAGTTGTGTCTTCAGCACTGTCACCATCTGTACCTCGAACGTTAGTTGTGTGTTCAGCACTGTCAATATCTGTACCCCACATGTTAGCTGTGTGTTCAGCACTATCATCATCTGTACCTTCCAGGTAATTGGTGTGTTCAGCACTGTCACAAAATATACCTCACAGGTTAGTTGTATGTTCAGCAATGTCTCAATGTGTATTTCACAGGTAAGTTGTGTGTTCTACACTGTCATCATCCGTACCTCACAGATACGTTGTATGTTCAGCACTGTCAACATCTGTTCCTCACGGGTTAGTTTTGTGTTCAGCACTGTCACCAAATATACCTCACAGGATAGTTGTGTGTTCAGCACACTCTGTACCTCACAGGAAAATTGTGTGTTCTACACTGTCACCATCTGTAGCTCACAGATAATCTATGTGGTCAGGACTCTCACCATCTGTACCTCACAGGTAAGTTGTGTCTAGCACTGTCACCTTGTGTACCTTACAGGTGAGTTGTGTGTTTAGCAAGCCTCAGGGCTTGTGTGATCAGCATTGTCACCATCTGCACCACATAGGTAAGTTGTGTGTTCAGGAATGTCACCATCTGTACCCCAGAAGTTAGTCTTGTGTTCAGCACTGTCACCATCTGTACCTCAAAGGATAATTGCGTGTTCAGCATTGTCACCATTTGTACCTCACATGTTAGTTGTGTGTTCCGGACTCTCACCAAATATACCTGACAGGATAGTTGCGTGTTCAGTATTGTCACCATCTGTACCTCACAGGTTAATTGTGTGTTCAGCACTGCCACCATCTGTACCTCACAGGTAAGTTTTCTTTTCAGCACTGCCACCTCTGTACCTCAGACGTAAGATGTGTTTTCAGCACTGTCATCACCAGTACCTCCCAGGTAAGTTGTGTATTCATCACTGTCAGCATCTGTACCTCAGAGGTTAGTTGTGTGTTCAATACTGTGAACATCTGTACCTCACAGGTTATTTGTGTGTTCAGTACTATCACCATTTGTGCTTCACAGGTAAGTTGTGCGTTCGACACTGTCATTATCTGTTCATCACAGGTACGTTTTGTGTTCAGCACTGTCAACATATGCACCTGAGAGCTTACCTGTGTGTTCAGCACTATCATCAATTGTAAACCACTGTATAGTTTTGTGTTCAGCACTGTCATCATTTGTATCTCACATGTTAGTTGTGTCTTTAGCACTGTCACTATCTGTACCTCACACGTTAGTTGTGTGTACACCGCTGTCACTATCTGTAACTCAGAGGTTAGTTGTGCGTTCAGCAAAGTCACCATCTGTACCTCAGAGGTTTGTTGTGTGTTCAACACTGACACCAAATATACCTCACAGGTTATTTGTGTATTCAGGACTATCACGATCTGTACCTCATATGTAAGTTGTGTTTTGTACAATGTCATCGTCTGTAACTTATAGATAAGTATTTTATTCAGCACTGTCACCATCTGAACCTCACACGTAAGTTGTGTGTTTAGCACTGTTACCATCTGTACCTCACAGGTTATTTGTGAGTTTTGCAGTCACCATCTGTAGCTTTCAGGTAAGTTGTTTGTTCAGCATTGTCTCAGGCTGCACATTACAGGTAAGTTGTGTTTTCAGCACTGTCACCATCTGTACCTCAGCACTGTGTTCAGCACTGTAACCAACTGTACCTCACAGATTAAGTGTGGGTTCAGTACTGTCACAATTTGTACCTCACAGGTTAGTTGTGTGATCAGCACTGTCACCATCTGTACTTCACAGGTTGTTTGTGTGTTCAGCACTGTCACCATCTGTACCTCACAGGTTAGGTGTCTGTTCAGCACTGTCACCAAATATACCTCACAGGTTAGTTGTGTGTTCAGGACTTTCACCATCTGTACCTCATATGTATATTGTGTGTTGTGCAGTGTCATCATTGGTACTTCATAGATAAGTTGTGTGTTCAGCACTGTCACCATCTGCACATCACAGGTAAGTTGTCTTCAGGACTGTCACCCTCTGTACCTCATAGGTTAGTTGTGTGTTCAGCAGTGTCACCAATTGTACCTCACAGGTTAAATGTGGGTTCAGCTCTGTCACCATCTGTACCTCAGAGCTTAGTTGTGTGTTTACTACTATCACCATATGCACCTCACAATAAGTTGTGTGTTAGGCACTGTCACCATCTGTACCTCACAGACAAGTTGTTTTATTAGCACTGTCACCATTTGTGCTTCACAGATTCGTTGTGTGTTTAGCAATGTCACCATCTGTACCTCACAGGTTACTTGTGTGTTCAGGACTGTCCACATCTACACTTCACAGGTTATTTGTCCGTTCAGCACTATCACCATTTGTACCTCACACGTTAGTTGCGTGTTCAGCACTGTCACCATCTCTACCTTACAGGTTAGTTGTTTGTTCATCACTCTAACCAAATGTATCTCACATGTTATTTGTGTGTTCATCACTGTCTTCATTTGTACCTCACAGGTAAATTGTGTGTTTAGCAATGTCACCATCTTTACCTCACAGGTTAGATGTGTGTTCGGCATTGTCACCATCTGTACCTCACAGGTTAGTTGTGTGTTCAGAACTGTTACCATCTGTATCTCACGGACAAGTTGTGTTCAGCACTGTCACAATATGTACCCCAGAGGTTATTTGTGTGTTCAGGACTGTCAACATCTATGCCTCAGATGTGAGTTGTATGTTCTTATGTGTCAACATCTGTACCTTCCAGGTTAGATGTGTTCAGTACCGTCATCATCTGTACCTCACTAGTTAGTTGTGTGTTCAGCGATTTCAGAATCTCTACCTCACAAGTTTGTTGTGTTTTTAGCACTAACACTATCTGTACCTCACAGGTATATTGTCTGTTCAACACTGTCACTATCTATACCTCAGAGGTTGGTTGTGTGTTCAGCACTGTCAGCATCTGCACCTCGCTGGTTAATTGTGTGTTTAGCTCTGTCACCATCTGTACCTCACAGGTTACTTTTGTGTTCAGCACTCTCAATATAAGCACTTCACAGGTTATTTGTGTGTTCAGCACTGTCACCATCTGTACGTCGCACTTTAGTTGCGTGTTCAGCACTGTCACCATCTGTACTTCACAGGTTAGTTTTTAGTTCATCACTCTAGCCAAATTTAACTCACAGGTTAGTTGTGTGTTCAACACTGTCATCATCTGTACCTCATAGGTAAATTGCGTGTTCAGCACTGTCACCATCTTTACCTCACAGGTTAGTTTTGTGTTCACCTCTGTCACCATCTGTACCTCACAGGTTAATTGTGTGTTCAGCACTGTCGCAATGTATACCTCAGAGTTTAGTTTTATGCTCAGAACTGTCACAATGTGTAACTCATATGTAATTTGTGTGTTCTACACTGTCACCATCTGTACCTCACAGATAAGTTGTCCAGCACTGTCACCATCTTTACATCACTGGTAAGTTGTGTGTTCAGCTCTCTCATTATCTGTAAACCACAGGTTAGTTTTGTGCTCAGCACTGTTACCATCGGTATCTCACAATATGCTGTATGTTCAGCACTGTCACAATATGAACCTCAAAGGATATTTGTGTGTTCAGTACTGGTACCATCTGTACCTACGAGGTAAATTGTATGGTCTGATGTGTCACCATCTGTACCTCGGAGGTTAATTGTATGGTCTGATGTGTCACCATCTGTACCTTTCAGGTTAGTTATGTGTTCAGCACTTTCACCCTCTATACCTCAGATGTTAGTTGTGTGTTCAGCACTGTCACCATCTGAACCTTACAGGATAGTTGTGTGTTCATCACCTTCACCATCTATACCTCACAAGTATATTGTGTTTTCTGCTCTGACACCATCTCTACTTCTCAGATATATTGTGTGTTCAACACTGTCACCATATGTACCTCACAGGTTAAATGTGGGTTCACTACTCTCACTATTTATACCTCACAGGTTAGTTGTGTTCTGCAGTGTCACCATCTGTACCTCACAGGTTAGTTATGCGTTCAGCACTGTCAATATCTGTACCTCACATATTAGTTGTATGTTCAGCACTGTCACCATCTATACCTCACTGGTATTGGTGTGTTCAGCACTGTCGCAAAATATACCTCACAGGTTAGTTCAGCACTGTCTCCTTGTGTATTTCACAGGTAAGTTGTGGGTTCTACACTGTCACCATCTGTACCTCACACATAAGTTGTGTGTTCAGCACTTCACACGTAGGTTGTGTGTTCGGCACTGTCACCATCTGTACCTCACAGGTAAATTGTGTGTTCTGCACTGTCACCATCTGTTCCTTACAGGTTAGTTGTGTGTTCAGCTCTGTCACCAAATATACCTCACAGGGTAGTTGTGTGTTCAGCACTGTCACCCTCTTTAACTCACATGCAAATTTTGTGTTCTAAACTGTCATCATCTGTACCTCACAAATAATTCACGTGCTCAGCACTGTCACCATCTGTACCTCACAGGGAAGTTGTGTGTCTAGCACTGTCAACATATGTACCTTACAGGTAAGTTGTGTGTTTAGCACCGTCACCATATGTTCCTCACAGGCCAGTTGTGTGATCAGCACTGTCACTATCTGCACCTCACAGGTAAGTTGTGTGTTCAGGAATGTCACCGTCTGTACCCCAGAGGTTTGTCGTGTGTTCAACACTGTCACATTTGTGCCTCATAGGATAGTTGTGTGTTCAGCACTTTTACCATCTGTACCTCACATCTTAGTTGTGTGAGCAGCACTGTCACCATTTGTACCTCACAGCATAGTTGTGTGTTCAGCACTGTCAGCATCTGCACCTCGCTGGTTAATTATGTGTTCAGCACTGTCACCATCTGTACCTCACATGTTACATGTGTGTTCATCACTGTCACCCTCTGTACCTTACAGGTCACCATCTGTACCTGATAGGTTAATTCTGTGTCCAGCACTGACGCGAAATATACCTCACAGGTTAGTAGTGTGGTCAGGACTGTCACCATCTGTATCTCATAGGTTTTTTGTGTGTTCAGCACTGTCACCATCTATACCTCAGAGGTAGTTAGTGTGTTCAGCACTGTCACCATCTGTACCTCACAGGTTAGTTGTGTGTTTTTGTACCTCACAGGTTAGTTGTGTGTTTAGCACTGTCACCAAATGTACCTCACAGGTTAGTTGTGCATTCTGGACTATCACCATCTGTACCTCAGAGGTAAGTTGTGTGTTGTACAATGTCATCAATGTAAGTCATAGATAAGTTGTGCGTTCAGCACTGTCACCATCTGCACCTAACCGGTAAGTTGTGTGTTCAGTACTGTCATCATCTGTACCTCACAGGTTACTTTTGTGTTTAGTACTGTCACCATCTGTAGCTTTCAGGTAGGTAAGTTGTGTATTCAGCACTGTCACAATCTGAACATTACTGGTACGTTGTGTGTTCAGCACTGTCACCATCTGTACCTCAGAGGTTAGCTGTGTGTTCAGCACTGTCACCAATTGTACCTCACATATTAAATGTGGGTTCATTATTGTCACAATATGTACCTCACAGGTTAGTTGTCAGTTCACCACTGTCACCATCTGTACCTCACATGTAAGTTGTGTGTTCAGCACTGTCTCCATCTATATCTCATACAGAGTAATTGTGTGTTCAGCACTGTCACCAAATATACCTCGCAGGTTAGTTCTGTATTGAGGACTATCACCATCTGTACCTCATAGATAAGTTGTGTGTTGTACAATGTCATCATCTGTACCTCAGAGATCTTTTGTGTGTTCAGCACTGTCACCATCTCCACCTTACACGTAAGTTTTGTGTTCAGCACTGTCACCATATTTACCTCCCAGGTTAGTTGTATGTTCAGCACTGTCACACTATATACATTAGAGTTTAGTTTTATGTTCAGTACTGTCACCATGTGTAACTCACAGATAAGTTGTTTGTCCATCACTCTCACCGTCTGTATCTCACGGGTAATTTGTGTGTTCAGCACTCTTACCATCTGTACCTCACAGGTTAGTTGTGTGTTCAGCACTGTTACCATATGTATCTCAAAGTATGTTCTGTTTTCAGCACTGTTGCCATCTGTACCTCATAGTTAAGTTGTGTGTTCAGCACTCTCACAATATGTACCTCAGAGGTTATTTGTGTGTTCAGTGCTGTCATAATCTGTACCTTGGAGGTTAGTTGTATGTTCTGATGTGTCACTATCTGTACCTTTCAGGTTAGTTATGTGTTCTGCACTGTCACTATCTGTACCTCACATGTTAGTTGTGTGTTCAGCATTGTCACCATCTGAACCTTACAGGAAAGTTGTGTGTTCAGCACTTTCACCGTCTCTACCTCACAAGTGTGTTGTGTTTTCAGCACATGACACCATCTGTACCTCACATGTAATTTGTGTGTTCAGCACTCACCATATGTACCTCAGAGGTTAGTAGTGTGTTCAGTACTCTCACCCTCTGTACCTCACAGGTTAGTTATGTTCTGCAGTGTCACCATCTGTACCTCACAGGTTAGTTATGTGTTCAGCACTGTCAATATCTGTACCTCACATGTTAGTTGTGTGTGCAGCACTGTCACCATCTGTACCTCACAGGATAGTTGTGTGTTCAATACTGTCACAAAATATACCTTACAGGTTAGTTGTATGTTCAGTATTGTCTCTATCTGTACTTCACAATTCATTTTTTTTGTTCTACACCGTCACTATCTGTACCTGTCAGAGAAGTTGGGTATTCTGCACTATCACCATGTGTACCTCACAGGTAAGTTGTGTGTTCAGCAATGTCACCATCTGTACCTAACAGGTTAGTTATGTGTTCAGCACTGTTAACATCTGAACTTTACAGATTAGTTGTGTGTTCAGCACTGCCACCATCTGTACCTCATATGTATGTTGTATGTTCAGCACTGTCACCATCTGTACCTCATATGTATGTTGTATGTTCAGCACTGACACCATCTGTACCTCAGAGGTAAGTTGTGTGTTCATCAGTCACCATATGTACCTCACAGGTTAGTTGTGTGTTCATTACTGTCACCATCTGAACCTTCCTGGTTAGTTATTTCTTCTGCAGTATCACCATCTGTACCTGACAGGTTAACTTTTCAGCACTGTCACAAAATATACCTAACAGGATAGTTTTAATGTTTAGCACTGTCTTCATCTGTACCTCACAGGTAATTTGTGCGTTCTATTCCGTCACTATCTGTACCTCACAGAAAATTTGTGTGTTCAGCACTATCACCATCTGTACCTCACACGTAAGTTATGTATTCAGCACTGTCACCATCTGTACCTCACATGTACGTTGTGCGTTCAACACTGTCACAATCTGCACCTCACAGGAAAGTTGCGTGTTCAGCACTTTCACCATCAGTACCTCTCAGGTCAGTTGTTTGTAAACACTGTCACTATGTATGCATCAGAGGAAAGTTGTGTTCAGCCCTTTCACCATCAGTACTTCACAGGTTAGTTGTATGTTCACCATTGTCACCATTGTCACCATCTGTACCTGACAAGTTAGTCGTGTTCATCACTGTCACCATTTGTACCTCATAGGTTATTTGTGTTTTCAGCACTGTCACCATCTGTACCGCGCAGGTTATTTGTGAGTTCACCACTATCTCCATCTGTACTTCATAGTTAAGCTATGTGTTCAGCACTATCTCCATCTATACCTTACAGGTAAGTTGTGTTCAGCCCTCTCACCATCTGCACTTCATAGCTTAATTGTGTGTTCAACACTGTCACCATCTGTATCTCACAAGTAAATTGTGTGTTCATCACTATCACCATCTGTACCGTAGAGGTAGGTAGTGTGTTCAGCACTGTCACCAAATATACCTCACATGTTAGTTATGTATTCAGGACTATCACCATCTGTACTTCATAGGTAAGTTGTGTGTTGTACAATGTCATCATCTGTAACTCATAGATAAGTTTTGTGTTCAGCACTGTCGCCATCTGCACCTCACAGGTAAGTTGTGTGATCAGCTCTGTCACCATCTGTACCTCACATTTCAGTTACGTGTTTAGTGCTGTCACCATCTGTACCTCATAGGTTAGTTGTGTGTTCTGCAGTTTCACTATATGTACCTCAAAAGTTCGTTGTGTGTTCAGCACTCATTATCTGTACCTCATATATTAGTTGTGTGTTCAGCACTGTCACCATCTGTGCCTCACAGGTTATTGGTGTGTTCAGCACTGTCAAAATATACCTCATAGGTTAGTTGTATGTACAGCACTGTCTCCATCTGTACCTCACAGGTAATTTGTGTGTTCTACACTGTCACCATATGTACCTCACAGATACGTTGTGTGATCAGCACTGTCACCATCTGTGCCTCTTAGGTTAGATGTCTGTTCAGCACTCACCAAATATACCTCACAGCTTAGTTGTTTATTCAGGACTATCACCATATGCACCTCATAGGTAAGTTGTATGTTGTACATTGTCTCAATGTGTACCTTACAGGTAAGATGTGTGTTCAGCACTTTCACCTTCTCTACTTCACAGGTTAATTGTGTGTTCAACACTGTTATCCTCTGTACCTCACAGGTTAGTTTTGGGTTCATCACTGTCACCATCTGTGCCTCACAGGTTAGTTGTGTGTTTAGTATTGTCACCATCTGTATCTTTCGGGTAAGTTGTGTGATCAACACTGTCACCATCTGTATCTCACAGGTTACTTGTGTTCATCAGTCACAATATATACCTCATAGTTTGATTATATGTTCAGTAGTCACCATGCGTAACTCACAAGTAAGTTGCGTGTTCTACACTGTCACTATCTGTACCTCACGGTTAAGTTGTGTGTTTAGCACTCACAATATGTACCGCAGAGGTTATTTGTGTGTTCATTACTGTCACCATCTGAACCTCAGAGGTTAGTTATATGTTCTGATGGCACCATCTCTACCTTTCAGGTTTGTTATGTATTTAGCACTGTCACCATCTGTACCTCACATATTTGTTGTATGTTCAGCATTGTCACCATCTGAACCTTACAGGATAGTTGTGTTCAGCACTTTCACCATCTCTGCCTCACAAGTATGCTGTGTTTTCCGCACTGATACCATCTGTATCTCACAGGAAATTTGTGTCTTCAACCCTCTCACCATATGTACCTCAGAGGTTAGTTGTATGTTCAGTACTGTCACCATCTGTACCTCACATATTAGTTGTGTGTTCTGCAGTGTCACCATCAGTACTTCACCGGTTTGTTCTGTGTTCAGCACTGTCGATATATGTACCTCATATGTTAGCTGTGCGTCCAGCAGTGTTACCATCTCTGCCTCACACGTTATTGATGCGTTCAGCACTGTCACAATATATGCCTCACACGTTAGTTGTATGTTAAGTACTGTCTCCATGTGTACTTCACAGGTATGTTGTGTGTTCTACACTGTCACCATCTGTACCTTACAGATAAGTTGTGTGTACAGCACTGTCACAATCTGTACCTCACAGGTAAGTTGTGTGCTCAGTACTGTCACCATCTGTTCTTCATAGGTTAGTTATGTGTTCAGCTCTGTCACCAAATATACCTCACAGGGTAGTTGTGTGTTCAGCGCTGTCACCCTCTGTACCTCACAAGTAAGTTTTGTGTTCCATAGTGTCACCATCTGTACCTCACAGATAATTTTTGTGCTCAGCACTGTCACCATCTGTACCTCACAGGTAAGTTGTGTATCTAGCACTGTCACCATGTGTACCTTACAGGTAAGTTGTGTGTTGTACATTGTCTCCATGTGTACTTTACAGGTAAGTTGTGTGTTCAGCACTTTCACCTTCTCTACTTCACAGGTTAATTGTGTGTTCAACACTGTCACCTTTTGTACCTCACCGGTAAGTTTTGTGTTCATCACTGTCACCATCTGTACCTCACAGGTTATTTGTGTGTTTAGTATTGTCACCATCTGTACCTTTCAGGTAAGTTATGTGTTCAGCGCTGTCACCATCTGCACCTTACAGTTAAGTTGTGTTTTCAGCAGTTATCATATCTACCTCAGAGGTTCGTTGTGCGTTCAGCACTGTCACGATATGTACCTTACAGGTTATTTGTGTGTTTACCACTGTCACCATTTGTTCCTCACAGGTAAGTTATGTGTTCAGCACTGTCACCTTCTGTACCTCACAGGTTAGTTGTGTGTTCAGCACTGTCACCATCTGCACCTTACTGGTGTGTTGTGTTTTCAGCACTATCACCATGTGTACCTCAGAGGTTAGTTATGTGTTCAGCACTGTCACCATCCGTACCTCACAGGTAAGTTGTATGTTCAGCAGTGTCACCATTTCTACTTCACCGGTTAGTTGTGTATTTTGCACAGTCACCATATGTACCTTAGAGGTTAATTGTGTTCATCACTGTCACCATCTGTATCTCAGAGGTTAGTTTTGTTTTTCGCAGGTTAATTGTGTTTTTAGCACAGTCACCATCCGTATCTCACAGGTTACTTGGGTGTTCAGCACTGTCAACATATGCACTTCACAGGTTATTTGTGTGTTCAGCACAGTCACTATTTGTACCTCACACGTTAGTTGCGTGTGCAGCACTGTCACCATCTGTACCTCACAGGTTAGTTGTGTGTTCATCACTCTCACCAAACATATCTCACAGGTTAGTTGTGTGTTCAGCACTGTCACCATATGTACCACACAGGTTAACTGTGTGTTCAGCACTGTCACCATCTTTACCTCACAGCTTAGTTTTGTGTTCAGCACTGTCACCATCTGTACCTCACAGGGTAGTTTTGTGTTCACCACTGTCACCATCCGTACCTCAGAGGTAAGTTGTGTGTTCGGCACTATCATCATATATATCTTACAGGGTAGTTTTGTGTTCACCACTGTCACCATCTGTACCTCACAGGTAAGTTGTGTGTTCAGAACTGTCACTATCTGTACCTCACAGGTTCGTTTTGTTTTTAGCATTGTCACCGTCTGTATCTCACGTGTATGTTCTTTGTTCAGCACTGTCACCATCTGCACCTCACAGGTTAGTTGTGTGTTGAGCACTGTCACCATCTCTACCTCACGGGTAAGTTGTGTGTTCAGCACAGTCACCTTCTGTACCTTACAGGTGAGTTGTGTGTTCAGAAGTGTCACCATATGTACCTCACAGGTAAGCTGTGTTCAGCACTGTCACCATATGTACCTCACAGGTAAGTTGTGTGTTCAGTAGTGTCACCTTGTGTACCTCACAGGTAAGCTGTGTTCAGCACTGTCACCATATGTACCTCACAGGTAAGTTGTGTGTTCAGCAGTGTTTGTACCTAGGGTGTTGTAAGAGTGAGATCCGTGAGGTTGTATTGCACATAATATATAGGGAGTTAACACAGAACAAATAAGTGTCCATTATAAGTGACTTGCTAAACTATTTGAGTTCTGTATTTGTGATCTTCCCTGAGACAGATAGGAAAGACCTCGTGGATAGTGACATTTGGATCCCAAAGTACTGCGTGTATAGATGCGACAGGATTAGATCATGCGCAAGAGTTGGACAATATATATTTGATACTCTTATGACAAATGAACACTTGAACCTTTCAAATAATGTAGTACTACAAGCACTTATTATTCTCCATGTTGAAAATCCACAATCTGGCTCTAAACCCCAGACCGAAATATTCATGTCTTAGAAGACTTCAACTAAACACATTTAATATGAACATGGAAAAATGTTGGTGACATTGGCGACACTGGGAGACGAACAGCTGCATAACGCGAGTTATTCAAACTGTGACAAATTCTTGTTTAGTTAACACATAACGAGACCAACCAGAGGAAGTACACAATGACGCTGGAATTAGTATGTGAAATCAACATTTTAGATCTCGTATACTATGATCAGAACGTGATCGAAGTAAGAATAAGGCTAAACCACCGAGACAGAACACCGTAACCCTAAAGGTGTTTTCAGCCATTTCAATTTTAATAGAAAACGTTATGAACTGGGAGAATGTGATCATTGAGATGTCGGCGACACAATGGGGAACGTTACTAAATACGAAAACAGAGGAGGAATGTGTATATGATATGATCACTTTAGTACTGCAAACTTGCAGCAGGAGACACATATGACTGCGAGAAGAAAACACAGAAGCTCTAAAGTAGAACGAGTAGGATGAGGACTTGACGAGAGGCGGGAAAGAATTGCAGACCTAAAGAAGCCACAGATCAGCCAGCAAAATCAAGAAAAATCTGTCAAGTGAATTACCGGAAACAGAAGACTAAGAATACCATATAAAACACAAGAAAAAGAAGAATAGGACAAGACCATAAATAAGATAAGAGATATCGCAAATCCAGGACCACAAACTGTATTGGCTGATAAAACAGGTGTTTTGACAGGTGACTGCCAGATAAGTGAGATTTTAATAAGGCATTATGAATCAGTGAGCCAAAAACAAATTTAGGATATATGAACCAACAGACTCCTGTCCATGTTAAATATCATCACCCAGCATAACATATGAAGATGACCAGCGAAATCATGTTCCTACAATTAACCCCAGGTCAGTACACACACCAAACATCATTAAAAGAAAATGTTTATATTTTGTCGTTGTCCCCAAGAGTCTGGAACGGACTCGCATCGCTCCAGAAAACTAGCGACACTTAACAATGCACATTATTGAAATCTGTGAAGGTGTTCTAGTGTGTAAACTGAATGAATTTATAGAAGCGAACAATGTATATAATACATGAAAATATAGAGTTAGAGCGGGAAGATCTAGCCTGACCACTAAGACACGATTTTTGATGCTCTAGAAAATAATGAGATGCTGACGTGATTTATAGGGACTTTGCAGAAGCATTTGACAGATGTGACCATTAAGTTATTGCACATGAATTGCGGGAAGATGGGAGTAATCGGAAAATTGGAAGATGGATATACAATTTTTTTAATAAACAGATGACAACACATAGTTGTAAATCACAGTAGAAATCTCACTGCACTTGTGCCCGTCCTGTTCTTAAATCTTATATCTAACTTTGATACCAAAACGAGTCAGTTTGACATTATCTTTCGCAAATGTTACAAGAATAAATGAAAAGTCATATCTATAGAGGGAGCTGAAAGGCTGCACAGAGATTTAAACAAAGTCTTCCACTGGGCAACCGAGAACATCATGCTTTCCAATATGGATAAATTTCACGTCCTTCGGTATGGGGAACTGAAGAAGTCAATACAGAACAGTGAACAGGTACGTGCGTTATCATAATGTGGAAGACCTGGGGTCAATAATGTCTAACCGTCAGCAAACACGATACAACAACTGTTGCCTCATGCAGAAGGACAGACCTTCAAGACAAACTAATGATGTTATTCAAGTCGTCAGTTCTTTCATCAACTGATATTACTGTGCTACAGCATTACCCCACAACACAGACGAAATTAAAAAAGAATATAGAGATCTTTCAAAGGCCATATTGATATGGTAAAGGCTTGAAATGATCAAAAACTGTTGAATCTCTTGCGGCTATACTTCCTGAAGCGCAGACGAGATAAGTATATCATCATCTATACTTAAAAAACCCTGAAAGGTATGGTTCCCAATATACATTCGTATATAACATCCTACTGGTATCACAGGAATGAAAGACTAAAATACTACCTCTGAAATCGAAAGGTGTGATAAGTACAAAAACGGAGAACACCTTAAACATCTGGAGCCCAGGTCTTCCAAACCTTGTCTTCTATCATTAGAAACAGCAGGGGATGTCACTATACAGAAGTTTAAGAGTGCACTGGACAAGTACCTGCAGAGTGTACCAGAAAAGCCAGGCTATGTGGACCTCAAGGATTCGGCTTCCAACGGCGACCTAACCCAGTAGCCTGTTTTTAGACCGGGCTGTGGGGCTAGAAGACCCTCGAAGATTTCACGTGTTACAAGATATGGTGCACCTGCTACACGACACCTGCTGGGTGGTGGTACCACAATGAACCTACTGCTACACGCCATGAACTTGTTGGGGACCACAAGCGTTACATCACACACCAGCTAGAAGACACCTAATACCTGCTGGATGGTGGCCCTAGACAAGTGTTAGAAGACTTCATAAGCCTGCTAGGAGACACCATACTCCTGCTGGCTGATGGCAACATACACGTGATAGAAGACATCATATATCTGCTAAGACACCAGTTAATTGTGAGAGAAGACACACGCTAGAAGACATCATATACATATTAGAAGACATGCATCTGCCAGGAGACGCCAGGATGTATGATGTTAGAGAACATGATACAGCTACACCTGCTAGGTACTGGCACCACACATGTGCTAGATACATCTTACACCTAGCACTGAACCCCATAACCCTGCTGGGTTGGTTTCACAACATACGTCTTTGGAAACATCACACACCTGCTAGGACACACCATACACCTGGCTGGTGGTGTCACACACATGTGTTAGAAAACATTATATATCTGCTAAGGGACACTACACATATAGTGGATGGTGACAACACACACGTCTTAGAAGATCTGATACACCTGCAAGGAGGCATCGGGCACCTGATGGGTGATACCCTAACGTACACCTCACATGTGGCTAGAAGCACCACCTTTACTCGAGCAATATAAACCTACTTGGAAACTGTGCACATCTGCTTGGAGGCACCAGACACCTGATAGTTAGTACCTCGTACCTTCTTGCTAACAGTACACCTTTGCGGGGCTCAATACACATGATAGTTGGTACTATACATCTGCAGTGAAGGATCATACACATGCTAGGACGCACCATACGTTATAACTGTCAATACAAACAGTCACTGTAGATAATTCTGCCAAGCGAACAGTATAGAAAGAGGTCAGTAACTGGTTTCCAGCTTACTGTAATGATAGATATGATAACATCGTATATGTGAGGGTGAGAGCAAACCTAACCTAGTGACCGAGATAGTCATAAGTGCTTTCTGTCTTCCTCCCCAGCTACAGGGATCGAGATGTTGCTGAGGAGCTTTGTGGCCTCACTTCCTGCCGACCTTACGGACCAGGCGGGGCCTTCGTCCTCCCGGGATCCTGCCTCCAGCAAGGAGCTGGGGAATCTTG